>JAUBNQ010000008.1:20203169-20215968 GCA_032353495.1 Ctenopoma kingsleyae | reverse complement strand
CAGAGCCAGAGCTCTTTCATGCTGGACAGTATGTTTATTTAAAGAAAGCCTCGATAACCTTGTGATTTTACTGTGCTCTGCACAGACTGTGAGCCACATCCATGTTTTGCAGTGGGGATAATGTTTTCTTTGAAAGCTCAATTTTTTCTACTGCCATGGAGCTGATTGACTTACAGAAAACTTTAATTTTAGCAAACTCCAGTCAGATTTTATGTTTTCTCTTTTTTTTCATTGAGCCCATTTTTATTCAGTACACGTTCAGTATTGTATGCTGCACCTGGACACTGCTGTACCTTGATGATGGGGCTCATTGTGAAGTTTTCGTATAAGCATCTGGACCATTCTTCTGTTCAGACTCATCCATCACATCCAGGAAGGTTGACTAGGATCCCATAGACCAGAAACTTCTTAATATTTGTAGTCACACTGTAGATTAAGCTTTTTGAAGCTTGATTTATACTAGTGACTAATATCAGGATGTCTGGCACATTTTGCAAGTGCAGTACTAAACTGCACCTATTATTTAAAAAAAAACAAAAACAATTCAGACATATTAAAAGCAGAAACCAAACGTATTTTATTTTAATTTGTTTTTCTTATCATACCAAAAGTCTCTGCCTCTAGCCCCCTGCTTCTATATAAAACTGAGATTTCATAAACTACATCATGTTAATAGCAATTAAGAAACATGTCAGCCAGTGCAATACTGTGACTCATGGATGTGTTTTAATTGTTTTTGTTTATACACACAATTATTACTAGTTGCATTGATTTGTTCTTTTTATTTTTTTAGCATTTCTTGGAAATAAAAATATTAAATTTTATTTGGTACCTTAATTGTCTAACAAATCTAATACAATTTAAAGATGATTAATTGCTTCATAGCTTATAATATGCAGTGCCTTCAAAATCCATCTTAACAAAATATAATCCAGTGTTCACCTCATCATCATCATCACACACTCAAGCATTTCTGAGACAGCGTAGTGATTAACTTGACATGTAGCCTGTACCAGGAATGAAAGATTTAGTGTTTAATCATGCACTTGGTGTTGATGTTAAGGAAGAAAATTAGGTGGTGGTGAGTGGATGACACCTTTCCAAACGGAAATATTGCCCCTGGGTCTGGTGCATGTGTGGTCATCTGTCTGTGGGGAACTGACAAATGTACAGGAAGACAGACCAGGATGACACCATCCATCTCACAGTCATTACAGGCTGGGCCAGGAGGGTGAAGTGGACAAGGGTAGTCAATGAGCCTTACTTCTTCTTAGCGTGTGTGTCCTCTCTTTGTCCTCAGGCAAGTGTCAGACCTGGTGCTGATTGAACCCATACCAGAGGACATTTTCGAGGAGGACCAGTGGAAGGAGTACTGGTGAGTTTGAAGCAGGAACAGAGACTGAAAGGAAAGATAAGAGAAAGTGGAATACATAGACTGTAAAGTCTAGAAAGGGGTGTGAAAAACTATAAAAAGAAGACAGAGAAAAGAGCAGTGCAGGAAGAAGCAAAGAGAACGATAAGGAGCTGTGAAAGGCAGGGAGGAGTAGATAAAAAGCAAAGAGGCAGAGAAGAGGAGAACAAAAAGGAAACGTATCGAGGAAAAAGATGATTAGGATGAGGAGAGAGGCGACAGACAAGCTGGTGTGCGCCACGACTTGAGCTCCAAACTCTTCCCTTATTGGCTTTTATGGTGAATATAGTTGATTATCTTGTCTGGGTGGGGCTCATTACCATGATTAATTGTTGGCCAAAGAAACTCATTAGCTGATTGCAGTCTTTTAACATGGAACAGATGAGGGTTACGGCGGTGATCAGGACTGAGTGACAGAAAGTGTAATAGCATTGCTTTAATCCTCCAGGAAAGATATATGTCAAGTGGTAGTCATAGTCACAGCATATATCTCATTACGCATTAATTATCATACAGAGGCGACAGGTTGTTATTAATGATAACCAGGAGTGGGAAGGAGGAATATTGTTAGAAGTGTCAATTATGCAACACTCAGGATCTCCAGTTGTTTACAAGTGAAACATGTCATGTGTAATCATTAAAAGCTATTTTTACTGCTGAAGCGATGATAATTAACCAGTTATGTAGTTTTAGCTTTTAGATGTATGTTAAACAAATCTCTGGAGTGCGTTGTTTGTTAGTTGCACCAAAATGTTTTGTTCTTGCTCAGAACATAATAGATGTACAGGACCTTTAGCTGTAAATGATTATACAAACTGTTTAGGTTCAGAAGACATGAAAAACGATCGGTGAAAAAAAGAATTATGACTTGAATACTGTTAAATAGAAAACATGTTTTTTGACACATCATTACGTCGCTCACAGCACTGCTCTGCCCACGAACAGCCGCACTGAGCCACTAACATGACTGTAGACTCCCTCTGTTTCCTAAACAAGCATATTCCTCTAAGATCATATTGACTCTCTCTCATTTTATACTATTTTTAGAACCTCTGATTAAATAAAGTGGGTCAGTTGTGCTTCAGTGCTAGTAGTAGTGGTTTGAATATTTATACTGAAGCTCTGTTTTGATATAAAAAGTGGATTTAGAGTTGATAGCTTACATATTTATGTGTGGCAGTATAAGTTATAAAGTATAACATAATGAGGTTGGACCTCCTCTTCTTATATAGCACTGTAATAGACTTGCCTTGACATCATTTACATGTGGTTTCCAGCACAATTTTTGCACAGCACATTACTGCCACCCTGACAAATGTGCTCAGTTTCACGTTGTGACACCCGCTGGTAGTTTGTATTTGCTATCAGTGATTATCAATGACCAGGCTACAAGTCGATACAGGTCAGTGCAGTTAAGGTCAGAGGTTGCGTTAGACTTTCTTGTTGTCTGTCATTGTGACAGACAGGCTCATAAAAAGTCTGTTATTACCCGGCATTTTAATTTTAGTTTAAAAAAAAAAAATTTTATGACAGCGTAGTTCTACTAAGAAATATTCAAAAACAGTGTATACTGAAGCTTCAATTGCATTTAATTTTCATTTGTTTATTTTCAGTTTTAATAATTAAAGAAAAGACAGAGACACTGACCATGCAGTCACTTTTTACAGTAGTTCTCTGAAAGTGTAACTTTCCAATGGTGCAAGCACTTGTACAAAATCTGGCAGCATGCCCCCCATTCTGCACAAGTAGCACAATTTCACCCCTCTGTGACTGGCAGTGTTTCATATGTGCTCCAGGACCTCCAGTCTATGTTTCTTCAACGTGCTGTCAGTACCCGCATAACGGGTGATGATGCCTGCATGTTCTGAAGAGCGTCTTTTTAGTTACCTCCAGCAAAAAAAAAAACAAAACGTTACCAGACTACATAAATCAGAATGTGGTCAGAATCTACCCTCACACCCCCACATCATTATATATCACTCATATGACTGCTTTGGCTACAGTGTCTACTCACTAAAGTGATGTTATAATGGCAAATGTTTCTTTTAAATGAAGTAAATTGGTGTCTTGTAATAGGAAAATATAGTAATATATAGCATATAAAAAAGATTTATTTTTTAATAGTGCCACTAATAGGGTGCTGTAGATTTGAGGCCACTCCCAGATGTTTGCATCATCTGCAAATACAGCTGATGTTATTAGTTTGGAAAGTCTTAAATGTAAAAGAAAGCATAATGACTTTAATCTTGATGACTTTGATGAATCCTGCAAGTAACCCTCAGTTGTCTGGGACTGAAATTATTTATCTTACTTACTGATGGTATATTACGTTTCCCAACATCCTGATACCATATCAGATTTCTGAACTAGTTGATCAGTGCTGGTGAATGCTGAGTGCATTTCTACTTCTGAAAAACCATAAAACCACATTATAATTAAATTGTATGTTTTTGTTTTGGTATGATCTAGAATCACAGAAAAAAATGTCATCTCAGTTTTGGACATGGCTCCATGACTTCGTTCATCTGCAGTCCTGTCTACCAGTATAAGCTCGCAGCTTATATAAGCATGAGTCTAACCAGATAAGAAATGGATCCCTGAAAATGGCCTAATTTGTACATGATTCAAAGTGGAGCAGCACCATTTGTCAGGGGTATGTGTCCAATTATCGTCTGATTAATAGGCATTCATTTTACTGAGTACATGACAGTGTAGCTACAATCCAATTACTCTGTGGAGAAATTAAATGAAGCAAAGACTTTATCCTGTAAAAACAATTTTATCACCTAAGAAAAGAAACAGGATTGGGAAATACAGTAAGGTATAAGAGATGCAGCACCGTACACTACAACATCCTGGTGGCATTGCCATTCTTCAGCTCGCTTTTCTTTCTTTCTTCTCACCTTTTTTTTTTGTTCAGCAGTGTTGCATGCAGGTGTGTATTTCTCTCTCTTTGATAGTGCTTTATTAGCTGCCAGAGGTCTTACAGTATTTGGTACACAAGATAAGTAATGCAGAAGGGAGCACAGCTGCACCTGAGCAGGATTGTGGGGAGACCGTATCAGCCTTGCACTGGGACTGGAGGATTTACACATCAAAGACCTTCTCATTAACAGAGGCTCACTCCCAAAATTAGTTCTGTTACATTCTACAAAATGATTTGTAACCATCTCCCTGAGCATTCGATTACTGTGTGCGTGGCAGTGTGCGCAAGTGTTTGTTCCAAGAGGGTCAACTGTCTCATTTGGCATTTTCCTTTGCAGACATCGCAGCATGTGCTTCCTATCCTTGCTGGCATAGATAATGCGTCCTGATGAAAAATCAAACAGTGAGTCTAGCATCAGAGATTAGGAGAAGCCCGAGCCTACGTCTGGACAAATTGCAATCACGACAACAGCCAGTTTGATTCTCTTTGTGTTGACAGTCTTTGTCACCAGCACAAGCAGAACAAGCTCTGCATCTCTCCACGCGAGGGAAAGACCATGATATTCTCTACTGTACACTTCAACATGACCAAAACCCCAACATAGAAACCAGTTCATTATGGACCTGTCTTTGCAGCGGCATGTTCACATTGACTGAAGGGTACGACCTTCACCAGACTGTTGGTGCAAGGTTAGAAGCACAGCCTTGTATTGAAAGTTGTAAGATTAAGATTTTCCTTTATGGGAACTAAAGCTGTATTGTGACTGGTCTTGTTTAGTCTGCTTCAATCATGCTGAGCTGCACCAAGCTTTGAAGGCATACCCAATGTTTCTGTTGCAGAGGATAGTCAAACAATCTGTCTTGTGTGCTAAACAGATTGGCCTGACGTGTGCCTGTGTGACTGACAAAAGAGGAAGCTTTGATTTTTCTTTATTGTCAGCTCTCAGTGCTTTTGTATTTTCTAAATGCATTTCTGTGTGTGTGTGTGAGTGTGGTTTTATTTCTGTATGGCTGTTCATTATCTGCCTTATTGTGGTTTACTCATCACTTTCACCATGTGGGAACTGTGTTACTGATGATGCAAACTAAGCATTCCCTCTGGATGCTTAACATTTAAAGATCAAGTGTCTACCACTGTGTTGCATCACCATTCCTTTCAATTGCACTTTTTAATTATTTGGGAAATGAGGATACCGAGTGTTGCAGTTTTGTAAGTGTGCTATTTGCCCCTTCTTGCTGGATACATGATTTCAGCTGCTCAAAAATCTGCTGTCTCTGTTGTCTGATTCTCCTCCCTCATTTTCAACAGGAGACAGATCTGGACTGCTTGCAGGCCAGTCAAGTACCCTGTTGTAGCATGCACAGAATGAGGCTTGCTCAGTCCTGCTGAAATATCAAGTAACTTCCAGGGAAAAGATGTTGCCTTGATGACAGCATCTCTAAAATCCCAGTCTACCTGGTACCTTCACGCATATGGAAGACATACCATGGGCACTGATGCTCCCCAGTACCATCACAGATGCTGGCTTTTGCACCTTTCGCTAATAACAGTCTGGACGGGATTTTTCGTCTTTGGCACAGAGAACCCGCCGTCTGTTTCTGCACTGCTTTGGTCCATCTGACATGAGTTTGAAGCCCAGAAAACTCTGCATCATGTTGCAACACAGAATTGATGTATGACCCCCTTCTTGTATAACAATGTTTCAGGTTGCATTTCCTGATGAAGTGGTGGAATGTGTTAGGAGACAATGGTTTTCCAAAGTACTCCAGAGACCATGAGGCTCACAGTAGCAGGACGGTTTCTCATGCAATGCTGCCTGAGGACTTAAAGGTCATGAACACTCAACAGTGGTTCCCTCCCTTGTTGCTGAGATTTTCCCCTCGAGTTCCTCAGAGATCTAAATTCTTTGCAGTTTTATGTTGAGAAATATTCTTTTTGAACTGATTAACAATTCTCTCCCAAAGCTTGGCACAAGACTGAGCCTTTGGTGGATTCTCCTTTTATGCCCTATCATAATGCCCCCACCTGTTACCAAGTAATCTACTAATTTGGGAATCATCCACAATGGTACTACTTCAATATTTTATAATCCTTTAAGTCTTATTTTGCCTCTGTCCCAACTCTGGGTGTGTTGCAGGCATGGAACACTAAATTTATTATACGTACAAAAAATAAAATTGAGTTGGTAAGTAAACACTGCTAAAAATCTTTTCTTTGTACCTTTGTCAGATAAATAACGGTTCAAGCAAACTGACAAATCACAGATTTTAATTAATATAGCCTTTTAGAAAAAGGCCCAACTTTTCTAGAAATGAGGTTTGTACAAATGCCGTTAAAGTCAATTAATGTACGTCACTAAAGAAATAAAACTTATCATTTTTTCATCTTGGATTTTAAAGAAGGAATTTAGCTGCACATTTACACCCTCAAGTGTGTGTGTGTTCGGTCTTTCTGCATCCAAATGTGCGAGTATAGCATTAAAGTAATTTACCCCATGGGGAATGTATTTGCTCAGAGAGCAGATACGGTGGGGAATGCTCTCGTCTAATGGGATGGTCCTTACAGTTTAATGAATACTGATTGATTGGCAAACTCTGTGTTTTAATGTACTATTACTGTGTTTAGTGCAACTCAATTCTCCTGGGAGAACCACTTGAAAGTCTCATCATCCCTTCCCTTGGCATCTCACTTCTTTTAAGTACTAGTGTTTTTTTTAACTTTGGTGATTTGAATCCTTTGCTTGTCGTTTGACAACGAGACGCAGTTCTTATAGTTTAGGAGTGACTTTTCAGATATGTAACTGATAAATATGACATGAGATTGCATATTGGGTGTGTCTTCCCTTTACGTGTGTGTGAATGCATGATTCATCTAAGTGGCTTCTGAGAGTGTGTCAGGTAACGAGTCTCTCAGTGTGGGCCTAATAGCTGGGCTGCAGGCCTAGATGGAAGCCTGATTGAATTATGAGTCCCAAAATGAAAATGACACTTTCTGTGCCATTCATCATCCTACCTGCCATTAATATGCTCAGCAGCACACACGTGGTTCTGATCGCATAAACATTTATACAGGCACATTCTGTGAGTATGCGTATCACACACACACGCAGTTACCCACACAGCTTGCTGTATTGTGCAGCAGATAACCATTCTCACCTGGAGCCTGCTCTTTATGACAGACAGCATATGATTGTCAATTTGACTGACGACCAGTTACACAACTGCCGGATTTGGTTCGATTTATCTTCCAGACAGTGTTTAATATCACAGCCGAGAAGAGTGCCTATCTCTCTCTCTCCTCACAGCACTTTGTTAGTGAATAGATTACAGACACAGCATCTCTCCAGCCTGGGTGTGTTCTTGAGACATTTAAACATTTCAATTAGACTTGGGTGCTACAGTACTTAATTTAATACTTTAAGTGGCGTTATGTAATCTGTGGGCGTTTGATTGCTCTCTCTGTCTCCTCTGCCCTCATTGGTAAACAGTAGCAGCCAGTGATGGCATGTACAATCTCCCCCTCAGAGTCCATTTGCTTTCACTGTGAGCTGTGTTCAATAACCCACTGGAGCACAGCCCTGCTCTAAACCCCTCCAGGGATCCTCAGCTTAGACTGGCAGCAACATCCCGACCGTGGGCCAGTGGATGGAGGGAGGGAGAGAAATAGAAAAAGTGAACACTGTGGGAAATGAATGTAGTAAATGAAGTAGATGTAGGCGCAGCTGGACAAAAGAGTGACCGTTGACATACTTCTGGGGAATCTGTCCTCACCTAAGCAAAGAGCAGATACTGCATCGGCTGTACATTGTATTTGCTCAGGTTAAGCTATAACTTCAGCAAGGAGGCAGGCTAGCCCAGTTGTCCAACCACCATCAGTCTCACCAATAGTCACTAGCTAGCAGCTCTGAATGAGTTACAGACTTTGACCTGTTTTACTAAATAAGTAACATTCATTCTGTTTTTAAGTGACCTCTCTGAATCGGTTACTTTTCTTGCATTACATATCACAGTGTGAGAGTGCAGTACGAAGTGATCAGGTGAACACCCTCTCAATGACTCGTGCTTCTTCTCCTCATCCAGACACCCAGACCAGTCAGGAATGCCAATTAATTGTAATGATAACCACTGTTAGCGTAACTATTGCTGTTACACTCTCTTAATGAAGCAGGGCTGCTGGCGACTCCTGCATATTTACCTGTGCAATCTACAGTATTGATATAGTGAGGAAGGCTGAGAGCAGATAGGATGCTGGACTGTGGTGCAAGAGTGACACCTTGTGTTCACGCTTGGTTTTTCATCTTTGGATTGCAATTTTGAAGTCTTGAAGTTCTCTTAATTTTCTCTGAAAGTGAAATTGTACTGCAAATACCCTCAACAATTTTGTATTTGCTGGCACCAAAAATTAAAACTACACATTTATAATTTGTTATCGTTTTGGAATATGAAGCCATTTACCGTCCACACATTAGATGCAAATAGTATATAGCTAATATATAATGCAATAATAGTTTTTTCTTTATTCCCAAAACTATTTTACAGACTTTTGTTGACATAAAATACAAAAAGTTTAATGATCCCCATGATAGAAACTGGGGTGTTAACTACAAACAAGTAGCACAGCTGTAATAATACAGTTGACAATCTGAACACACAGTATGTGTTAAAACATCATTCTCATTATTCTGATTTGAAAATATTTCTGTCTATGCAATCCTGAAACTTAGAGAAAAAAAAAATACTGTGTATCAGCTGTGGGTGTGGCTTTTCTGTCGTCACATGTAAACATATGCCACTTGTCTCCTGATGTCTGTCCCACAGCTGAACTGCGCTTGGGGCACTCAACATGACAACATTCGTCGCAGCGTTGCCTTTTTACTGACACACATCCACAATGTTCTGCTTTGTGAAATATTGAAGCGAGGCAAAAGAAGCTAGAATGTTATTCAGCTTATAGGTACCTTCTGGTTATGTATTGTTAAGTTCTTGTAGTGGAGATGGCTTAATAGAGTCTGAGAGAATTTCAATATAAATAGCTTCAAGACAAGACAAAGAAAAGTTACTCTACTCACTGAAAACTTCCAAGTATGTTGAAAAATATATGTTTACTTTTGATGAATTTGACCATTATTTTGAGCTAGGAACTGCAGTAACATAGAATAAATATAGCAAAGTGTGTTTATTATAGTGTGTTATAACCATATTTTGTTGAGTAACCACTTAGGACCTGTGTTCAGTGATTGTAGTTATTTTGACCTGGTGCTATTCTTGTTGTTCCAGTGTCAGACTTAGTTGTGATGACTCTTGATTCTAACAGACTATCAAAGATTTTTTTTTACATATGCTCAAATTGTTCTGCCTGCACGACAGTCAGAGGCCTCATCATCTTCTTTTTGTATAAAGCTGTGGACGTCTTTGCAGCAGCCACCAAAGAAAAAGTTGCTTTGGTGTAATAGTTAGTTGAGCCTCATGTAATAGTCCATGTTTAAATGTTCTCTACTCATTGTAATAGTTGGCAGAAGCTCGTGTAATAGTTTGTGTTTTGTGTGTGAGCAGGCTCTCAGGTAACAGAGGCCCTGCATATGAAATGAGATGGTAATGAGGAGGAGGAGGGGAGCCTTATCACTACAGGGCCAAATTCCGACAGTGAATTGCGCAGTTGTAACAAAAGTAACAGAGCGTCCATTCAGCCTGCACTAATCCAGATGGGAAAGTCAAACAGCAGAAAGTCCACGGCACAAACTCATTTCATCACTTTATTAATTTAGATATTGCCTTCTCGCTCCTGTGGGGAGAAAAAAAAGAGCCCCTCTGAAATGACCAACATCGGTGAGGCGTTTTGCTCTACATGATTCCCCCACTTCGTCTCCTCCCTTTATCTGTTTAATTCATCCCGCCAATCTTGGCTGTCTTTACCCACTAAATTTCCCTTTGACACGCATGCCTTGCTTCACATAATCCTCACTCCGGGGCAGAATTAAAAATGGAAAAAAAGAGGAGGGAATAGGACAGGTGGCTGGAGAATCCTTGAAATAATGTTCAATGCCAGACCCAGGAATGATTTGACCAGATTCAAACTGGAGGTGGTGGTGGGGGGTAAGGGGCAGATAGGGAGAGAGTTTTTTCCCCTTTATTTTTGGAATCATGGGGTAAGAAAAGGGTGACAGGTGGAAAATGTGCAGAGACTGAGAAGTCCCTTAAGAGTCAGGTCGAAGAGTCAGTTCTAAAATTGTGGTGCCAGAGCGACTTCAGGGAAAAACTGTGGCAAGGAAGATGAAAATGTCAAAATGTTACACTTTGGAAGTCTGATTTGAAAAGTTTTGTCTGACTGAAAAGACTTTTCTTTTCCTCCTCTGCCTGTATGCATTGTTGACCTGTAGGGATGATGAATATGGCAGATATGTTATCTATCTTTCCCCAGCTATTTGTAGCAGTTGAAAAAAACATTCTCTGCTGTGTCTCTCAGCTTTATCTGACCAATCAGTGCTGTCGTGCTGTTGTGCTTTGTCAGAGCAGAGCTTTAGCTAACAACACATCCTGTCAACAGGGTTATTTTACACATGAAAAATACATGTTTATGATATTGGGTTGATATGAGCAGCAAAGGGCAGTGAAGCCGTGCTGAAACATGTCTGGTATGCTGGTAAGCACTGAAAGTACTGCTGAGGCTGAGTGAAAATTAAGTCAAAATTTAGTCACCAAAGTCAACTAAGCGCATTTATATGGAACACTTGATTTTAGATCAGTCCATCTATCCACAAACCACAAACCTACAGTGATAGTTAAGGGAAAGTCAGGGGATCACCGAAGTCCTTAGAATTCGTCATCTTCATGCTGGTCTGTATGAAATCTTTTCTGTGGCGGTGGATGGTTCAACAGGCTGACATTGTCATGAAGAAAGCCACAGCACATGTGTGGATAAAAACACTGCATTCACAATCACTTGTTCTGACCTCCTGATAAGAAATGGATCATTTGGTGTTTTGTGGACAAATCAAACCTCACCTTGGGCTCTGGAAAATTGCTAGTCACTTTTCATTGTTTTATGGACTAAATGTATTAAACAGTTAATTAGGAAAATAATCAATAAATAAACCCTTAATGAAAGTAAGTATCCACACTGATAGGATACATGGGCACAATGCTATATGTCTGGAGTAAGACTGAAACAGGGACGGGTGTGTTTTCATGCAGAGGGGCTGATCTACAGTGTGTTGGCTGCGTGTAGGGGCAGGCTTCGCGGCACAGCGATGGCGGCAGCAGGCGCGCGGCACTATTGATTGGGCTCCACAGGCTGAGACCAGCCAATTCAGAGCACCAGTGAGCTGAGACCGATTGGGCCTCCTGAGTTACAAAATCCCACAGCTCTTCTTCACTCATCTGCCAAAAAAAAAAGAGTATTTCTCATTCCCCAGGCAAATGTTTTCGAAGAGAAAGTTTGAGATTTTGGGTTGAAAAAGACTCGTGGAAAGCAAATATCATGTATGACTTTTGTGCAACCATTGTAATCATAAAACCGTCCTTGTGGTAATAGTGCTATTCAGAATTAAGACCACAGTGTGTGCATAATTATTGTGTTCTTCTAGCGCATTGTCCTAGCTCGTGAATATCAACCTCAGTATTCAGTGTGTAGAATAATTTCCAGGTGTTTTAATTGCTTGATTCAGAGTGGGCTTGACTTAAAGTGAGACCTGCCTTATATTCCAGTGTGCATATATATTAGGCAGCTTTTTGCTGGAGGCAAAATGGGTAAAAAAAAATGTTGAGGCATGATTATTGTACTATCAAATAAGTGTCAGTGATGGTTGAAATAAAATTTGTTGTTGAAGAAAAGTAGCAAATGCAAACTGCAGGAGATTTGTGAAAAATGAAGCATCAAACTCCCAGGACCTCTTCAGTGTCCAGTGCCATCATTTCCCAGAACTTCCTGGTATATGTAAAAACACAAGATGAAAAGTTCTCAGAGCCATTGACAATTTGACAGGAGCTAAATTACAGCACCCATTAAATAAGAAACAATAGCTGAAGCATCAGGAATGGGTCAAAAATACCTTTAGAGTGATCTCTCAAAGCATTTAGAGACCACTGAGGGTCATACTGGATGGCCCTGACAGATGGGCTTGTGATTGTCTTGTTCATGGACAGAGGGCACCAGCTCCACTCAGGGGCCAGCAAGGAGGTGGATGGTTAATATTGATATGGGCTGGTATCGTATCATCTATGATTCAATTCAATTCAGTTCAATTCAGCTGTATTTGTATAGTGCCAAATCACAACATAAATTATCTCAAGGCACTTTACAGTGTAGGGTTTAAGACTTTACACAAAATATATATATATACATACAGCAGTGGCAGCTGGTGAAATAATTTTTTGGGGGGGCGCACTATTGCAAGTCAGTTTTCAGAAGCACTCTAACCACATATCACCACTATTATAAACCAAAGCACCATTATCATGCATCAC
>JAUBNQ010000008.1:20076988-20203069 GCA_032353495.1 Ctenopoma kingsleyae | reverse complement strand
ATGAGTGAGAGAACATTTTTAAACTACACTTGAATGCAGATTATACACAGTACTCACAGTCTGTATAATGTATAGATAGTTTATTTAAATTTCAATGTTTTTCTAAAATAATTTTGTGTGATTCCTATCTTCTTCTTCTTCGTCATGTGAGACAGGTGGGGCGGTGCCCGAGCGCCCTCTATTGACGGGCCCCCTCTGACAAACAGGTTTATTTGAACAATGAGAGAGAACAATAATAAAAAAAAAAAAGCATTTCAAAAAAGTTATAAATTAATTTGCATTGCGTGCAGCTAGGTACTCCTTTGGTTGGCATGGCAGCAAAGGATGATCAAATGATGATTTGTTCATCTGCAAATCTGACTGAATACATGTGGGCCCTTTTAAAACAACAAAAAACGTGACAAGATGTTAGCTAGATATCAGAGTTTTCAGCTTAATCTGATGCCTCAACAGGGAAAAAAAATCAGGCACTGCAACTTAATTCAGATTGTTAAACTTTTTATGGGTGTGTATTTGTGTGTGTATGTTCAGGTACGGTGAACTGTTGCCATCCCTCCAAGCCAAGCAGTTGTCAGCAGCAATGGGACTGACCCGCATGCTGATTATCCTGGGGGCGATGGAAGCAACTAAATCCGAAAATGTCTCAGAAGAGGTCATCCAGCGCCAGGTTAGGTGCACACACACACACACAGACACACACACACACACACAGTCATGTCTCACTACACTTGTGAGGACACTTATTAACATAATGCATTCCCTAGCCCCCTATCGTAATCCAAAAATGTATCCTCATCGTAGCCACTTGTATTATTCTATTGTGAGAACTTGTGAGGACTGGCTAAAATGTCCTCACAAGACCAAAATGTCCTCACAAGAAGTGTTTTTGAACAAAATTTGTCCACACAAGGAAATAAGGACATGCACACAAACACACATGCAGTACAATGAATATTTTTTCAAAGGTGACATTGATTGTTAAAAAAGAAAAAGTTGGAAACTGTTTTTTAAGTTATGTCAATCTTAAACTGACAGCACAGAAAGATAAATAAAGAATAAAGCTAAATAAAGAATTACATCAGTGTAAAAAGGTGCTGTCACACCATACAGACTAAAGACAGTATTTACATTTGTTCCCACAGTTTCTGTGTTTTCTTTAAAAAGAACAGTGGGAAGTGTGTATATTTGAGACATTTTGAATAAACTTCCATCTTTCTTCTGCGGCCACAGGATGGTGCTAGTGTGAGAATAATCATGCCCCCACCCTCAGCATAGATACGAGTGGATGATGATTGCAGGAGCGTTTGTCTTCATATCGTCAGAGACTGAATTTGGCATGATATGACACCAGGCGTCATTTTGAAATGAAAGAAAATTGAACCCATTTCTGGAGATGACATGATGCTGAAACTGCACCGTATCTTCCGATGCCTGCTATATTGTAAACTCTGTCTATTGACAGGTCATACAGTTTGTGAGGAAAAGGCTGTTAATATAAGCTACAAGCTTTTTGCTGTGTTTTGCAGATGAGTTTTTTTCTACAGGGGAGGGTTTTTATTTTGCACTATTCAGATCGACTCTGAAAAAACTCAGTTTAAAAAAAAACATACAGTTGTGACACTTCTGAGTGTCAAAAAGGGCTATAATAATTTTTTTTACTTGTAATAGAAAATATCTCAGGCAGAAGAGGAGTAATAGATTCTGGTGACGAACAACAGCCAGTATCTTTGGAAACATGGGACAGTGCTGTCTGTAGACTGACACCTTATTTTAGCAGGGAAACAAACTAACCCTTGTGTAGGATGCATTAGGGATGCAGAGAGAAATAGCTTGTTGCAGGTAAAGCTAAGTTTGTAGCCATTCATTGCATCGAAACAGCAGAGTCTTGCTTCGAATTGTGTTTTCTTTTTGTTTTTGTTTAGAGAAACAACAAACACTCAGTGACACTTATAACGTTGAACATTAAATAGTTTCCTGCAGCTGTTTGTATGGTGCGATGACGCCTGCTTCGCTATGAATGCAAACAATTCGTTAAGACGCCTTGTTCTCTGCTGCCAGCCACCCACGATTTGATGGCAGTTGTGATGAGGGACCTATTTCAGCTTTTCAAGTATTACAGTTGTTGCCAAGGAGATAAGGACATCATTGTGCTTGAATTCTCCAAGGACAGAGGAAGGTTTTGTAGGCTGGCTAGTGAAGGTTATAACGTACAGACACACACACACACACGCGTACAAGCTTACTGAACTCAATAGAGCATGCAGTCCATTTCTCAAGGGCATGTTCTGTAACCACTGCTTAATTGAACTGGAGCAGAATTGTTTGCTGCTACGTTAACGGCACCACAGCTATCTGGTCTCATCACATGTGGGCGACAGATACAGTTAAAGGAGAATTCTGCTCAATTTGAGAATTCACATCTATTCTGTAGGTGTGGCGAACTGAGATTTCCGAGGTGATATCAGTATTCTGTTTGGAGCTGCTTCACTGAATGAGATGGGCACTAGCAGACCTGTTCGAGGACTCAGTCAGAGCATGATCATACTCTAAGTGCAGTTATAATAGATAATATGGGTGAGTAGTTGTAAATAAGGTGAAGCTTTGTAAAGATCTTGTGCAATACACAAGTTTAAATCTTGACTGTCCAATTTAGAATAACAGCACGGGGGTCTGAGGATGTTGTATACCCAACTGCAAAATGGAGCGAGTATAGATAAACAGTCAGTATGTGGTGAGATGGATGGTATCATATTACGAAAAAAGGTGACATGCTGCAACTATGGAATAGGTTAAATAATAGACTTACTAAAAATAACATTGGGATTTTTATAATAACTATAAATTGGCAAGAGAATTTGAAGTTGTTATTTAAAATTGTCATTCACTGCTTATTCAGTAATACGTTTCCAAGTAGTCAAATTACTTTACATTTATGCTCGATGAAAATGATGAAGACAAATGGTCAGAGGAAGTTTTCATCAATCCATGTATGTACACAAGTTTTTGTTAAATGCTTACCACTAAGGTGAGATGCTGCACATTATTTAAGTTCAGAGCTGATATAATGTCTCACCGCTAAAGGCTAACATAACTAAACTTTTACTGCAGGTGTATGACAGAAAATATATCCATTCACTCATTTTAGGTTTTGTGACTCATATGTTTCTTCCTCATAGAAATACCTACTAAGTAACCCTGCCCATCAAAGCAGTGCGGTGGATGAGCATTACTTTTTGAATGAAAGTGCAGCTCAAGTAAGGTATGGCGAGCAAACCATCCTTTTGTTTCACTGTTATATGTAGTGATGCTGTTTTTATGCAGTCTAAAGTCTAAATTAACATTTGTATTCATATTACACATTTGTTCTTAAAGGGACATCACAAAGTTTAAACCGCTCTCCAGCCGGACGTCAGTGAGTGTGATCACTGGAGATTTCTTTGACGAGCTAATACCACAACACCTAAACCAGGTGAGAATGTTCACTCTGAACAATACAGTAATAACTATTGTTTAAAACTCATAGTAAATCATCTTTTCCCTGCACCAGATGGTAGCTAAGCTTCAAAAGAAGGTTCTGGAGGAGTCCTACCCGTCAGCCAATCACATTCACATAAAAGGAGCAGACTGGCGAATGATCTACAAGAAGCCATCTGCCATCAGCCAGCACCTGAGGAGGCTAGTCTACCAGCGACAAGCCAAACAGCAGAGCGAGTGACCCGTGCCCAAAATGTAACTACACCTCAGACACGGACACTGTAATTGCTGAATATGTTTTAAATATTCAAATCAAATATTGAAGTTATCGTTTTACCTTCCCCTGCAGCAATCACTAGAGATTGTCTACATGTCTGGTAAGGTTCATCAAGGAGTCCATTTTAGAGCATATGTCTGCACAGCTATGCTTCACTGGAAGGTTTTTAATTGAAGATAACTGAAGGGTGTTCAGTGTGATGGAATATTGCAGTCTCAGATTCATAAAATCTTATCTTTGAAGTTGTTATTTCATTCTCTTTACCTGATTGGCCAGTGTAAAAAAAATAATGTTAGTCCTTATCAATGGAAAGGCCACACACATCACTGTATCTCATTTAGTTTTGTCTTAATGTGCTGCCATGTTATAGCCACAGGCAAAGGTAGACTGTCTCTGCTGCATCTACTTCAGTCATTTGTTACATACATTTAACTGAGTTACATCACAACCAGACACACAAGTCTATTTTTGGATTTCTGATATGATTAATTTTATAAACTGCAAACAGATGGTTGGCAAATGTAATTTTGCGGTTTTGTAAATAAATATTTTCTGTGTCTATATTTAACTGTGGCAAACATGAGCTGTTTTATGGATATGTTGCAGTAGTGTGAAAGAAAGAACAGACAGCAATGGTTTATCCTGAGGATTTAAGTTTAATTATGACACCACATCAAAATAAAAATTTCCAACAGATCTGGAATTTAATTCCATCCATATACATGCATAGCAACAACGTTTTAAGAAACATTTTCTCCCATAATCAGGACATTGGAATGATCATTTTACACCATTATCCCCGCTGACCTCCCACCCATCTTGTTCACCAGCAATAAACATGATTCTTGCGTCTTGAACTTCTTTTTTTCCCTACGGGGTTACAAATAATTATATGCACAGTCCCCATTTTCATAATACTGCTTTCAGTAATCTCCCCTCATTTACAAAGTATTGCATTGAGAGCAAATTTCAAAAAGGGAGACCAAAGTGTATCATCAAACAGAAATACGAGTACTATACAAGAATGCTGTCATCCTCGTGAAAACATCCACATCTGAGTTGAAGAAAAGAGACAGGGACAAACAGCCACATATGTATGCAAAGCCATGTGTATATGCCAAAATGTGAGTTGCAGGGTTGTGCCTGGTTATCACCCCCAAATGGTGATTTTTAAGGCTAACAGGTCATTAATAGCAATCTGCAAGTGACATTTTACGCATATACAGAAACTGGTACAGCAAATAAGAATACACAAGTGCCTCAGTAGCTATTTTTGTGTCTAAAATGCATCTCATTTTTGTATTGTCTATTGTTTCATTGAGCCTACATTACAGTGTAAACAATATGTGTGCTACACAAGAATGACTATACAATAACATTACAAACAACTCTGATATAAATTTCATTTTGAATTTAAATTAAAATCACTACTCCTATTAATACTGATTGTAAAATAAATTAATGTGAAAGTGGCACCAATATTATTCTTGATTCATTTTTCTTTTCTTTTTCTTTTTTAACCAATGGTTTTGCATTTTTAAGTCTTAAAACGATGAAAGAAGAAGCTTCTCTTGATTGTCCACAAGCAGCGTTTAGCACTGCGTGATGCACTATTCCAGACACAACAGTGTACCAAAACAAAAGAGAAAAAAAGGGTAAAAGTTGGGGGGGAAAAGGTGAGGGAAGGAGAAAAAAACATGTCTTATTATTTTCAACTTATTTTACATGCTCTGCAGCATGTGATGAACAGTAAAACTTCTTATGGGTAATAAAGTTTGATAGGTTGTTGAACTGGATATCACAGAGGCGGCAGTACTTGCCACTTCCAGAGCTGTTCACGCCTTTATTGGCTGTGGGTGGTGCCTCCTCATTCGGGGACTTGGAGGAAGGCGACATGTTCTCGTTGGAGTCGGACTGGTTCTCAGTGGCCCACGTAGGTGAGGGATTGGTGGCTTGGCTGTCTGGCTGGGGTTGGTTCTCCTGCTGTGGTGGAGCTGCACTTGAACGCTCCTCGGGCTTGTGTCCCCCATTTACGATGACCATGCCCCGGTTTTTGGGCAGTAGGGGAAGGCCCTCTTTGCCAGGGTGGGGGCAGCCATTAGAAGTAGGTTGCTGGGCCTGCTCTCTGGTTGTTCCCGTCTCTCCTCCCCCATTAACACTCTGTTCCTGTTCGCTAGCCTCTCCCTGCATCACTGGTCCCCCAGTCACGTAATCGGTTGGCTTTATCCCAAAATACGGTGATATTTGCTCAGGACCTTTCACCTTCTTTATTGCTCCGGGATAAAGGCAGTGGGGCAGAAACATATTCTTGTTCTCATCTTTTGATGGGATGAGCTGGGGCTCAGCAAAAGGCTTGAGTCCCGGCACAGGCCCCAGGTGAGGGGGAAACATGCCTCCATTCTGCACCATGACCTTGCCATTGCCATTCTTCTCACATTTGCTTGGGCTCTTATCGTAGACATCATCAAGGTTGTTATTGCCTTCACTCTTTACATCCGGAAACATGCTTGTCTCCAGGCTGCCAGTCTCATTGTGTTGCTGCTGTTGTGGCTGTTGCTGTTGTTGTTGCTGAACGGTGGCAGCAGCAGCAGCGGCTGTTGCAGGGCAAAAGTTCTGTTTGTGTGCCAGGTAGTTCTCCACTTTGTTAAAACTTATCTTGCACACTGCACATTCGTGATAGTCCAACAGTCTTTTAGGAGAGCTACACGTCTTGTCAGGGACTGGCGAACACTTTTTGCTGAGATCAATGGGAGCATCCAGCTCCTGTGGCTCCACAGTATTGCATTTGGGAGCCAGTATAGGTTTAGTGACAGTCAGAGAAGCTTCCAGGTGTTTGGGTACCATACCTGGGAAGATATCACAGCGGGGGTGGAAGCGGTCTGCTAGGCTCTCTACACCTTCCTGGGATGTGCAAGCATTCATAGGAGGAACTCCAAGAAAACCCGGCTGACCCATAGGGGGCCTCTGGTGGTCCTGGTCAGGGAGACACATTTCATACATCTTCCTGCGCTTGCGGGTTCTCATGGTTCTCTGCATGGAGGGCACCTTGTTGGTGGACATACGTTTCATGGGGGGATCATGACGTGTGGCACAGTAGTACTGCTTGTGGACCATGTAGGTCTCGTGACGGCTGAAGGTGATATTGCAGGCATCGCACGTTGTCTTGGTTGGATCGTTGTCACTTTCCACCAAACCTGTACTGGGGCTTTTACCTTCCATCTGCTTGCCATTCAGTCTTTCCTCAGCTCCAGTTGGGGTAGAGACCTTCTTCACTTGTCCTGCTAGATCCTTATCAGGCCCTTTAGCCCCAGCATTGATCATGTCCAACACATTGGAGTTCAGACAGGCAGACTGCATAAGGTGGCTGTCTGCCTCTGTAGGGTGGCACCCAGCCAACATGCTAACAGAACTGTGACCACTGTTAGGGCTCACTGCCTCGGGGACTTTATCTGAGAGAGCAGAGAAGTCAGGAGATTTTGCCATGTGTTGCCAGCGACTGTTACAGTAGTGCTTTTTGTGGACCAAATAGTTATCCAGGTTGCTGAAGGTGATATTGCATTCGAAACAGGTGGCCCCTTTGGGCATAAGAGGACTGTAGATGACAGGGGGGTAGCTGTTCCCTCCATGGCGCAGCCTCCGGTGAACTAGCTCTGACATTTTAGCCAGAATCTCGGATGCCTGCGGGACTACTGAAATGTCTTGGGAGAAAGCAAACTGAGACAAGAAGGGGCCCATGGGAAATGTAGGCATGTTATGCTGCACAGGGGAAGAGGCCAGCCGGGGGCTGGAGGGCTCAGACTTGATCCTAGTATAAGAAAAACTGGCTTT
Source organism: Ctenopoma kingsleyae (assembly GCA_032353495.1). Taxonomy (NCBI): domain Eukaryota; kingdom Metazoa; phylum Chordata; class Actinopteri; order Anabantiformes; family Anabantidae; genus Ctenopoma; species Ctenopoma kingsleyae. Next base: position 20,195,490 of record JAUBNQ010000008.1, on the reverse strand, counting down.
GCTGCCTGGGTGGGCCTCTCCCTTCTGAACTGACAGCATGGGCTTCTTCTCAGCCTTGTCATTCTCTCCGTCTGTGCTGGTCTCCTTGTTGAGGGCCCCTTTGGGACTTCCCAGCAGAGCATCCTTCCTGTTGGCCAGCTCAGTGCGGGCCTGCTGCTGCTGCTGGAGGCTCTCCTCAGGCCCCCTGGGGGAATGCTCAGTGCCGTCGCCTTCCCTGTGAAGTTTGCTGCCGTGCCCATGTAAGTCCTGATGCTGTAAGAGTTCCCTGTGGCTCTGGAAGCTGATATGGCAGTGATTGCATCTGAAGGCCGCCTGTGACAGGTGAGACATGATGTGATGCTGGAATGTAATAAGAGAATCTGCCGTGTAGTTACAGATTGTGCATTTCAAGCTGGTGCCAGGAGGGAGGCTCTCTTCCATTTTGACACCTGTGAAGGAGATAAAAGGGAGAAATGCTCAGAATCTCGCCTCCCACTTCTCCTTTAGAGTTAACTGTAGAAATCATCAAATGCTCATGCATTATGCCAAGCTTATTCCTATCCACTAGCTATATATATATATATATATTGCTCAAGGATAAACTGTCAACTATGCTAGCTGACAGCAGGATATGTATATTTCTGAAAAGGAATAAAAGTAAAACTCAGTTTCTGTCATTTCTTTCTAAAACAGCACTATAAAAACCCTCTATTTTAAAAATGGATTGAAAGTAGCCATCTCAAAGAAAATTCTACTTTTTGCATTAACTCTTTAATCATTGTCACTCACCACTGTGTGAGGTGCTCAGGTGCATTTCCAGGGCCCTGGCTCCAGAGAAGCTCTTGTTGCACTGTGGGAAGGGACAGATGCTGGGGGTCTGGTGGGGTCCGGTGTCATTGTCCTCAACTACCGTCTCTGGCTCCCTCTGCCGCCCACTGCAGTAGTACATCAGATGAGCCTGCAGGTTCCTCTCACTCCGAAACCAGATTCCACATGCCTTGCATGGGAAGATGTCCTCTGAAGGGACAAAGAAAAGACAAAGGGGACATAATATCAGGATCATTACAGTACTTTCTTATTTACACATAATAAAAAAGCTTGCACGCACGTACACACACACACTCTTCTTCTGTACTTTTACAGTTCTGACTCTCAAAGCCTGTGTTAAAAGGCTTTTCCACCAAATCCTCAGCTGCTGCATATCGCTGTGCTACTACCACTGGGTTAGCGCCCTTTCTCAAGGGCAAACAAGAACACTGGACCATCTGCTTACAGAAGCTTCCCTGTTGAGCTGAACCCAGATAGCCCTCTCTAAGTAAACAAACACACTATTTGCATGAGGCGTGTATTTTGCAATTAACACGTTAGTTTGAGCCTCAGTGTGTTTATGTGAACCCAAAACTTGAAGGTCGATGGCTCTTATCTCCAGCGCCGAGACTCATCTGGGTTAATCTACGCCCAGCGGAGACGACGTTCCTTGTTAAGCAGGTGACTGAGTGCAGGCTGTGGACTGGTGGGTGCGTGTGTGTGTGTTAGAGAGAGACAGAGACAGAAAGGGAGATAGAACAAGAGCACGTGTGTGTGTGTGTGTGATTGTGTGTGTCTAAACAAAAGCGCATTTCGTTCCAGGTCATGTATGTGTGCTTGTGTTGGTGTGCGGACACTCACTGTTGACGATGGCAGTGGGAAGGATGGAAGCCATTGCGGCCTGCTGCGGCAGGAGCTGGATGCTGTCCAGCAGCCTGGCTGGGTACATGCCCTCGCTCAGAGACATGTGGTTCACTGCCTGGAGACGGGAGTCAAAGTCCACCGCAAACGCCACCAGCTCCTCGCCCTCCATCATGTTCTTGGTGGTGGTGCACCACAGTTGTCCACCTGTACAAAACAGAGATACAGAAGACATTTAAAAGATTGCTCCATGAAAGCATTATTGCATGTATGTACACGTGTGCATTATGCAGCAGATGAAGTTTTATTTGTGTGCCTTGAATGGTGGGACCAGTATCTCAGAGATTCAGTATTTCCACGGTGTGTTGTGTAAGAGTTTGTAGTTGAAACAAGACATTGGTAGGACATGAAGTGAAAAAGTGGATTGTTTCAAAGTGTAAAATACAACAGTGAAAGTGAAAAAAATATTTTTGGTTTAACAGACCCTTGAAAGGGTGATGTTTTTAGGCTGGGACTAATGGTGCACAGATCCACAACCAAGACAAACCCTGGCTGCACTGAAGTGTAGCCTACAGTGCTGTTGGCAGCTAGCACACTGAGACAGGTCCTCCATATTATTAGATTGTTGTGTTTTGGGATTAAGGATTCCTCTGAAATCTTCTGAACATATTCATTAAGTCAGAGAAAGGGGGAGGGGGCAGGAGGAAGGAAGGGGAGTAGAGGGAGAGAGTGAAGGTTTTAGCTTAGATAATATTTATCTCAGCACATGACAGGCTTTTCAGCTGCACTTCATTTTCCATTGAAGAGATTAAAGTTTTTAATATGACTATTTACAGAAATCTGGCTGAGGAGATAACAACAAACTATGATATGCTCCCGCTAAATGGCAGAATTAGGACATTGTTTCTGAGGAAAGCTGGACAATTAATTAAAGCACGCTGTTAGCTTTCAAAGATGTGCAAACATACCGACGGAGCGTCAGGCTGAGGGGGGACATGTGATTTGAGCCCTGGCTGATGTGGAATAAAGAGAGTCCTGAGGAGAGGTGTGAAGGCAGGGGAATGCAGCTAGAAAGCCCCCATACATGTGGAACACCGATTACTCATGTTTTCAAAAAAACCCCTATGAATCACCTGGTTTAAAGCCGCTCTGGAGACGTGCTGAAGGTGCTCAAGCGAGGTTCTGTATGAAAACAATCCACTTTCCTGTGGATTTATTACAAATGGAAAACGGTGTCACCATGTCGTTACATTGGCATGCATTATGTATAAATCATAGTTAAGTTTCTAGAATAAATTGCCCAATTATTTCAATTCAAAATTGAATATTTTAGATTTATGATTAAAACCTTTCGAGCCCTTCCTGTCGGCTGGTGAAGCACTGAAAATTAGACCAGCACAAACATGTCAAAGGAGTGAAATGGTATTAAAATATGCTATCTTTCAAAGTCCCATTTGTGTGCAGCTTTCCTCACTATGAGTGTGTGTGTGTGTGTGTGTGTGCCTACGTGTGCATGTCAGCGCCACTTTAAAGAGCAGTGCCTATCTGTCGGCCAATCTGCTGTGACGAGACACACACTTCAGGCCGCTCCACTTCATCGTTTTGATTCTGTCATACCACACACTGCCTGGAGAGGCCCTTTGAATTTTTATCTCCTAATTAAAATAACAAAACTCCTTTCCACTGTCTGCCCAAGTTACCATCAAGGTAGATACAAACTGCCACCGACAATGGCGGGGAATATATCGCGGTCATAGCCACAAAAGTTTGTCTCCTCTGTGTGGATCTCTTAGTTCAGAAGCACTCCGCTTACAAAGAGAATTATGAAATAAAACCTGACGCTCAGATACAAATCAGTGTTTTTTTGGATCAGTCAAAATCAAAGACACTGTATGCTCTCCTCAGCTGAAATGAAGCAGATTATGTGAGTCTGATGAAAATGTTTTACTGCTTTTTGACAGCCGAATATGCACTCAGACTGCAGCCATTCAGCCAAGAATGCTACAGATCCATCTGTTGTGTGTGAGAAAGCTGGAAGTGAGTTTTAGGACTTCATGTCCCAGTTTTACTGAGCTACACAAAACACTGAGGCTGCATTCAGCTTGTTACAGTCACTCAACCAAGACAAGGTAGTAAGATACATGTGCTCTGGCTGCAGGATTATGGTTTAGACTTCACTTATATTGCCATCAGAATTAGAAATCCTGCTTCTTGCAGACTTGTGCCAGATTTTACTACATCAATTTTGTGCATGGTGCATCTAGATTTAGGTATTATTTCAGTATGTCACATAAGTCATTCAAGAGCTCATGACAGTGCAGCTATCTGTGTGCTTGCACGAATTAAAGAAGACGTACACAGTCAGTGGTGTGCGAGTGTGGGAGAGGGTCACGAGTTAGAGCGAAAGACCAAAACGGTAAGTCGTGAAACTGGGGAAAAGGCTGGGAAAAGTGCAGCTTGTGATTTGCACTTGTTTGCCTGCTAACTGTCTGCAGTGAGCCGCCTTTGTGCAGTGGCCAATGCAGTTAGAATGAAGGCTATTGTCTAAATCCTCCTGCAGAGCACCTGATAAAAGAATAAAGAACTATGACATATTCTAAAAACAATGGAGGAATTAAGGGGAGACAATAGGCCAGCTGCCTCATTAAAACAATCAAAAACGGCATCCTGTACGTAGTCCAGATAATTAAAAACCACTGCTTCCTACAGTTTCTCAATACCATATCCACCAGCTCACTGAGGCCCTGAGACTGTGGCTCTGCTGGCTAAATGCCCCTCTCTTCCCTTTGATTAATAGTTTATTTGAACATGCAGTTGAAGATGAACATATGAAGGAATTCATGAAACAAAATTATAATGCAAACCCTTTTCCCCCCTATAAGTACTTATAAACTAATCAAACGTCTCAGGATGAATCGCAGGGACTCAGGGCGTGTGTCCCCTCCCCTTTGCCTAAAGCCCCAAGAGATTTCAAAGTGCTGGCATCACAGGGCATTTTTTAATTTTCTCACTTTAAATGACTTCATAAGAAAACTGGTGTGTACAGTATCTTTGTATGTATGGGGGAGGCTGGGAGAATGGAGTATGAGATACTTGAGCAGGAATACTGTTTTTTTTTTCTTCTTCCTCCTGCTCCCTGCAAACCGCTACCACCACCATATCTTAATGAAGCTGCAAACAAATCTCTCATGCCTCGTGCAAAAGCTGAGAGACAACAAAGCAGCAGAAATAACAGAAGGGCCCGGATAATTAAACTGGCCTGAAGACAGGTATTCAAATGTTGGTGTGTAAACAGCACAACTCTTTAATAGTTTAGCTGTAAAATGCGTAGTTAAGCACATCAGCACTTGCCTCTCCCATCTGTCCAAACACATTACCGTTGCAGAGGCCATTACAGCACTGGAGTACAGTCCCACTGCACCACAGCCACATATTATGGAAGGGGTGGAATGGGTCTTCTGGGAAAATTAACACTGGTCAATTCGTATAATCTAAATGCATTGTGGGTTATGTATTGTTAGGCATCATGGTGAGAAATGAGATATTGAGAAATATGTGATACAGTGTTCACTTGTTTTTTTTCTTTTGTCAACCCTGATGTTGAAACTTTTTTCCTCGGCTCTTTAAAGTTGTCATCTCTGCCTGTCGGCTCAGCGCTAACTGCTGGTCTTAATTGTGAAGTGAGGCCAGTGATGCCTGAAGCTACAGAGAGGGGTTGTAATTAAAGACCTCTACTCTCCTCGTCTCCAAATCAGCTCTGGCTCCTCCTGGTCAAACGAGAACGAGCCTCCTCGCACCTAACGAATAACAAGAAGCTGCATGTCGTTTCACCAGCAGTTCTTTTAACAAAGCAGCGACTTACCCAGTCAACTTTGCTGGATCATTGTGTAAATAATCATAAATTGTGGATGAATAATATCTGTATCTGCACCTGACAACAGACGGTGCTGTGACAAACGCTAAACAAATCCTCCTCATGAATACCAGCAAATATTTGGACTGTTTCTGGATCATCAGAGTTTAACACATTAGGATGACTCAAACCTGCCATCACAATCCCAAACCGGAGCAGGCGAGCGGCAGAAAGGAAAACGCTGAGTTAGACATCATCCACAGGGTCAAACAAGCTCACTATTATTGACGCTACACTAAACTAGAATTAGCTGACTCTACTATTATTTCACTGAGGCACTGACACAGATTGACTCTCCCTCTCTGTCTCTCCTTCACTCTCCTCCTCCTCCGCCTACCCTCTGCTCATGTTTCGTCTCGGCCACTAGGAGGCACTCTTCTCATTCTCAAGCTGCGAGCTGGTGGGTGTTTTGCTGCGACGATGCAGAGACATCTCAGACATGGCAGAGCAGTATAGATGCCAGTCTGTCTATACATCCTTGCAGGTAGGTGCTAAAGATCTTACTCTCATGAAATATGTATTTGGATCAAACAGCTTTTTTTTTTTTCCCTGACCTCATTTTGACTGGATATTTACCTGGAAATTATGTTGTCTACACTCACATTCATCGGACTAAATGGTTGTATGATGATTTTTGTGTGCTGTTGCTGCATGTCTGTAACGAGAGTAATCAAGCATGCCAGAATGCTTTTGTCACTTTTCAACACCTTTTACATTTAATTTCTAAAATTTTCAGAGCAGGTGATGCTATCGTCTATTTTTCCATTGAAATAAACAGTATTCAGTAAATATGTTTTTACAGAGCCCTGACTCGTCTTGTCTCGCCTGGCACCCCAAACCCCCCAGATTTCCCTCCTTTTGCACTACAGTATCCAGACTAATTTTAGCATCAAGTGTTTTTGCAGATATAGCCGGTTCCGAGAGCTCATGGATGGCCTTGAGCGAATGGCATGCAGGTCAGAATCCACAAATTAAAAAGTCCTCCCAGGGCAGCCTCATACACGCCGCTCTCTCTACAGTATACATTCACAGGCAACAAAGACATAAAAGCAGCACAGCACACTGAACAATGACTTTCAACACACATTTCTGAATTGTTTGAAGACAAAAAGAAAAGAAAAAAAGTCGCAATAATGTAATTCAGCAAATGTGTTACTGAGTAAAAATTAAATGTTTCTCTTTGAAATTAAAAGACTTTTTTTTTGTGTATAGTCTCTGGAGATTTGTTTAGCTTTTTCAATACACTGAGAATGATACTGGCAGGGGGATGTTTGCCTGGTATTAGTGTTGTAATAATTTCCAGGGAGAAAAAAAAAACTGAAATATGAATTAGTAGCTATTTATGCTCTTTTAGAGTATTTGGATTTCAATTTCAAAAGCATTTCTTTTCCAATGAAATTTAATAAATTAAAGAAGCAATAATTAACTCCAGACCTCACCTGTGGTATTAGGATTTTTAAACTAAAAATTGTTTAGATTTTCTTTGTGTTATTTTCATAAAGACAAATTAAATGCACTCCCCATAAACAGTAAATGACTTAGGAATATTTGACATTTTCTATGTTGCAGGTAACACATACGACCTCTGTGCTGTCAGTCTGAGACAATACCATCCACAGATTCCTACAGTACAAAGCTGCTCTCCCTCATTAGCTGCCACACACAGTCAGCTCCTCCCTGTCCACTATAAAGTGGAGTAGTCTATTAAAGCTGTGACTGGCTCCTCTCCTCTCCTCTCCACTCGGCTTTATTCTTTATTTGGACAGGTTTGTCCTATTGAGCACTCTATTAGCTCTCCTTCTCTGCGGGGAAGTGCTGCCTGTGTCCTGGTTGTGGCCAGTCGACATGTGTTTACTGCGGCCCCCGCTGTGGCGGCAGGCTGGTTGAGGGCCCGTCCTGACCAAGCCCTGCTAATGGGACCAGAAGACCCCTCGTGACAAGACACCGCTATGTTGAGCACTGCAGCAGACCCTACCCCTCCCTCTACTCCAGCTGTGGCCCCATGGCACATGTCCCCTTACCCATCATGCCTCGTCAGGAGCAGGTGAACGGCGGAGGGCCAACGGCGGTGAGCTCAGTTTTCCTGTGAGAGCGGCGTGCCATCGCCACGCGCCTCAGTGGTTCCTCCAACATGGCTCCGGCCCTACGCCACATGGGCTGGCTGGCCAGTCTGTGTGTGTGTTTGAGTGTGTGGGGTGTGGGTGTTTGTGTGTGTGTGTGTGTGTGGGGGGGTGTATGGTGGATGCCAGCCCTAATGCAAATGCTTGCCGTTTAAAAAATGGGAGCTTCTGTCTCTCCTCTTTGGAAAAGTCTATTTTGGCCTTCTGGTGCTGGCAGTTATTTTTTTCCTCTCCAGAAGGACAGAGAGCCAGGGAGATGCACCTGTCATCCATTTTGGAATTCAACATTATTGATCTGGTCAGGAGGAATGGAATTTAAGAAGTTATGTGTTTTTCATCATGAATACTTATTGATTTGTGCTTCATAACATATATTACTTATTTATGAGCATGATCATTTGGACATTCCCAGCACACCAAAACACAGAGATAAGACACACACACACACACTCTCTCTCTCTCTGACATATTCACACCAGTCACTGGTGCAACATCCCAGCATGCCCTCTGTCTCTGCACCCCTGTAATTCTACATATTGCTTAAAGTATGCGCTAATTAAATTTTCTGTCGGTTTGCAAGAGAAATAAATAATCTGCAGCTAAAAGGCCTAATTGCGTTTGTCACATTGTGTCTCGGTGGCTGGTGCATCGGGAGCACAGCCGCTGCCCTTGCTCATTGCCATTCTGTCGTCCTGGCAAGCCCCTGTGCTGCCCCAGGTATCACCACGCGGCCATCTGGAGCCGACATCTGTCTCTCTATTGATCACAAGGGTTTAGCACTTGATCAAACAGACTGCGACAGGAAATTGCTCTTTTCCCCACAGAAAAGGCCAATCGCCTGCGTGAGGGTAATAGAGTGGAACTGAGATGCCGCACCAGCACGGTGGGCAGGCAGGCATGGGCACAGCCAGGCAGGCAGCGACACGGCATTGTCGGCCACTGTGGAGGTGGCAGGGATGGCACCGTGTCCACCGCCATGTTTCCAACACCGTGTTTCTAACCTTTGTGCTAATGCAGCAGCAGCATTTGTACTGTTGGCAAAATCTTTAACTTACAATCCTGCAATTTTGGAGTATTCCAGTTTGAGCACACTGCAGTGTGTGTGTGTGTGTGTGTGTGTGTGTGTGTGTGTGTGTGTGTGCAGAAGATGAGACTCTAATTAAAAAAACTGTCATTTGAAGAGCAGAATTTATCTTTGAAGTCATTCAGGTAACTGTCTAAACCAACAGCTGTCTGAAAGTGTCAGAAAAGCAGGATACAAGTGAAATATGCTACATGATATGTATACCAGATGGTGGGAAATGAATGTGTTCTTCTGAAGAAAAAAACAACAAAAAAACAACTAAACTGAAAATACTTGAGCACTGCAGGGCTGCATTCTGAATTTTGAGAAGGCCTTCCTGACAGTTTTCACAATAATTAAACCACACGACAGAGGGAAATTCTAGCAGTGTACAAAAAATGCGTGTTTAATATGGAACTGAGCACCCGGGTGTAATGTTTCAATAGTGGGAAATCCCTGACAAGGCTGCAGTTGTCTCTAGCTCACTGCTATCCCCAGTGGAGTTCAACACACTATTAGTGCCTGAGGTTAACAGCTCCTGAATGTGTGTTACATTATGTTAGCTGAGGCTGAGGTCCACATCTAAAATACTGGTTTTTCTCTGCTCAGGCATGCTTCCCAGGCACTCACTGTAACATCATGTTTAGCAAGTATGGACAATTTGATACTGAAGGTGACATTTATTCAGCATTGTAGGAAATATTTAATTGTTCCTGCAGAGAGCGAGATATGTTTCCCCTTGCCTACAGTGCTGGGATTGTCCTTTGGAATATGATGCAAATTTGGGATGAAGCAACTAATTCTATCCTTGCACCCCTGTACCCCCCACCACACACGCACACCCACCAACCCCCTCCCTCAATCCTCTGCCAGTTTCCATCCTCCCAAGACACGAGGATTCTGATTAATCGTGTGACCGCCCCTCGTTTTGCATTTTACACAATCTCACGGCGCCACGGTGAGATGTGTGAGGTGTTTCGCCACTTTTGGCAAGCTGAAAAGATGTAGCCCAAGGAAGAACAAGTCGAAAGTATGAGGGAAAAAAATATGACCAGGGGACGTGATAAAAAATTATCAGCCAGTGTGTTTTCCTGTTTGGTTTTAATCTACATTTAATTAAATTCTTATCTGCTGTGTGCTTATGGCTGCATTTGAATGGCGACGCTGCATTCATTATGAATGGTAAAATTGAACTCAGTACATTGTGTGTGGCCCAATAAAGAAACAAGACTCTTATTGCAGTGCATGCACAAACTCCGACAGACATGCGGAAAAAATAAGTCAATTAAGATCGGTCTTTAAATTACCGCTGTATCAAAACAAGGGGCGGGAGCATGCTCCATAATAGAATCCTGACAGGGGAGAGAGCACAGTTGACTGTTGTTAATATACATCCCATTTGATACAGCCAATTGTATTAGCCTGTTTATGGAATGCACAGAGTTGATGCACACTAGATTTACTAGTCTGTCATGATAGTTCATAATCGACAGCGCTGGGAAAAAAAAAAAGTTGACTTCTATAAATATAGAGGTCAAATGAAAAATGTCTGCAGCTCTGTAATAAGAGTTCCTAATAAAGATTCTCCTGGTTTATCTGAATGTTAGAGGTCAACAGCAAAGGTCAGCGACAGAATATGTATACAATATGTGGGCCACAGAAGATATTGAAGAGTTAAATCCAAAGCAGTACAAAGGAGATTCAGCTCCAAAATTGTAATACTACTGACAAAAGACACATCTTATAACGGGCGGGCGGCACTTCATAAGCTAAGAACAATATCCCATAGGCAGCATCCCGGAAAATGTTGAAAAAGACCCTGAGCCGATACTACAAAGTTGGGCCCTGGCAAAATCCCTAAATCTTGCCATTTGCTTATTCCGAGCAGCATGGGGGGAGAGGGAAGCTCCATGCTGCCTGCCCATGTTTACATAGCCGTCCTCATCTCTAGGCCTAGCTCATCCACGGCACTGACACACGGTGTTGACATGATTAGGGGTCTGCTTTTTGCATAGGGCTGCGTGTGTATGTGAGTGTGTGGGTGGCTGGGGGGTGGGGGTGGGGGTGGGGGGTTGTGGTGGTGGAGGATCGGCAGATGAATGACTTGGGTGCAACGGAGAGGGATCACAGCAGATAATCGCTCCAGACTGCTGCGCCGGAGCTCTCAGATCTGGTCTTTAAAATAATGTTCGGAGTCAAGTCTCTCCAAAGCTTTTTTTTTTTTTTCCTCAGGTTATCTCCTGCATTTTATGTTTGCTGTTTAAATCTTAACAGGACACAAGCAGCAAGGGAGAGCAAATATGTCTGGAGTCGGAGGAAGCAGAGTGGAAATGTTATTGCAAGGGGTTAAGATTAGCTGTAGCAGGGGCTGAGGAGATGAAACGCCTCTCTATTCGAATGGCTTTCATTCCTCAAGAAAAAAAAAAAAACTTGGAATGCTGAATTTAACCTTGGGAGGCCGGATTCCTATGAGAAGCACTGAAGGGATAATGAATCTGACCTCTCGCAAAAACGGACATCATTCGAAGGCATTCACTCAAAAGCAAGACAAACACAAAATCTACTTAAGTACATTTAAATACAGACCACCACTAACACACAGACAGTGTGAATCCAGTACAACATAAATTCCAATATCATAAATACTGCTATCACACAAACAGAGGAGCCATAAAGTACGACTGCCCGTGTCTGGGACTATAAACCTCTGGCGTTACTCATAGGGAATAAACACACATGCACAATTTACAGCACTAGATCCCCTCTTTGTTTATCTTTTAAATAAGCACACTTTATCGCCCTCCTGCATAAGCAAATTGCATGCAATGTGTGTTGTTTTAACATTTGATATGCTGTCCAGAAGATTCATTTCTCCCTATGAATTCAATTGTCTTTGCAATATCCTGCTGCCATAGGCATCAGGCCCCATCACCTGTTCGTTATCACTGGCCGTCCTGTTTGGGAGCTCTTGAAATGGTGCCATGGCATTGACTCTCAGTTAACAGCAGGTCTCTGAACTTCTCACGGTTGATGGCGGAGGCTGGGAAATTACGCTAACAACTAATTAACATCATAAAGAGCGTTTAAATGGACGGACGACACCTGCAACCTTCATTTGCACACGCTAACGCCGAATTACCTGTGTTTTTATTTTTGCAGATAACGCATGCATTTTTTAACACCTTTTAGAATATTCATTTTTCTGTGGCTGGCTTTAGAATTGGCATCAATATCCTTTTTTTTTTTTTTTACTATGCACTGTAAAAGAAAAAAAGCCACAAGGCCGAAATAATAATTGTCAAAGCAGACTGCTGGCAGAATTCCTACAGCTATTTTTTTGTTGTTGAGTTTATATGCACCTTCAAAAAAAAAAAAAGTGCACTGCCATTTTCTGTGACTGAAATAACATTCCATTTCTAATTTCTATTTGAATATAAAATATTTCCAGGCAGACACGGACCTCCGGTTACTGGTCCAAATAACAAAGTGCTGCCTGTCAGTCTTAGACACTTTGCTGGCTGACTGAACTAAGCTGGTTTAGACTGACAAGGCTTCAGCGGTGGCAGCCTCAGCTCCCACTGGCAGGTCTCGTCTCTGGATTCCTTTCTAACTCCGGCTCCCGGCCTCAGAGTTTTTCACTGGAGATGACCACAATACAGTGGAGTATCCACGTTGAGCCATGCCTCTGTGTCTCCCCTTTTTAAAGGTCTGAAAGTGGGCCTAACTTCCACAGGACGGTAGTGCACTCACACCTCATTACAGAGCCACATTAAGGACTACAGCAGTAATATGGCTTTAATCTTCTCCAAATCGTCATAAATGTCAAGCTGGGGCCAGGGACTTCCCAGTCTACTGCACCAATGGCTTAGCCTGCTATCCCCTCTTTTCCGTATTAGCTATAACCAGAGAATTACAGTCACTGCCAGATTCCCTGGAACTTTCAACCCTTTTGTTCCAACATTCAATGCACCATTAACATACCCTTTGAAATTATCTCTCTCTCCCTCCCCCCTCCCCAAAAAAAGAGCCCCAAACAGCTAAATATGAAAACAGTTGATACCCCTACCCTGCCACATACACCGCCTGTACCACCCCCTTCTTTTCCTTAGCTTCTCCTAATGAGACGCAACATCCCTGTCTCTCCACTGAAGGATCCAGACTTTCTGTGTGATAGAGAGACTGCGGCTGTTTATTAATAATGAATTTGGATGTTTGCGTGTGGAATGTTATCAGCGCGCACACAATCCCACCAATAGTTTGCCCTGATGGGGTAGCTGGGTTCCTCATTAGCAGAACATATTTAATCCAGAAGTTTCTTATCAAATGTCACACCTGCATCTCTAAATGGCATTTTCACATTCATTCGCCTGTATTTGGGAGATGAGGCTCCAAGGTGCTTTGCAGAGATTAAGAAGGAGAGAGAGTGCGAGCTTATTTTATCATTTAGCGGGTCTGGAAGGAATCCAAGGAGTTTTTGTCTTGTTGTTGTAATTAGAAAGCCTTTTAAGTGATAACGCCTGCATAGAAATATGAATATGTAGCGATCAGGCCAGTCCCCCCCCATCTCTCTCTCTCTCCCCCTCTTTCTGTCTCTCTTCCTACTCTCCTTCTCTCTCTCTGCTTTTTTAAATTGTTGAATGCTGAGTTTTTGTTCTATGTACAGCAAGGATTAACTCAGAAGCTTCAGAAGTTTAATGAAAGACTTGAAAGTACACACTTTTTCTTGTTTCTCACTGTGACAATGTTTCTTTTTTTCTTGTGCGAGAACAGACATGACATGAGTGCAATTTTTTTTTAATATGCCTTAAAGCATAAAGGATGGACTTCGGACACATTTCACCAGCAGGACTTAACAAAACCTAACCTAAGGTAATAAAACAATGACAGCATTTTTGACACCTTTCCAAAATTAAAAGTACTGTGTAATAAAAAAACAGCACTGTTCCGTTAAGTGTCAGGAAAAGAAAGAATATGAGAGAGCTTCAGCCTTCACTGAGCCCAGGAACTTGTTTAAAACCAGTGGGGAATTGAGCCTTTCCTCTAAAATTGTGCAAATATTTAACATTTCCTGTTACAATGCTATTCACCAACTGCAGAAAATAGAGCAGGTATGCAGTCTCCCTCTCAGTAGTGGCATTTAGATTGTGTGTATATCCAGAGAAGCTGGTGCTAACCATCGGGCTAGAGATAAGTGCAAAACTGAGAAGTATTGATCCAGTAATAGTGGTTCACACTTTGACTCTGACACCTTAACCCTGCAGACATAATGTCATAGCCTCTTATCCTTTCCTCTTAACACAACCTGCCTATCTCCCACAACCTGTCACCTCTAGTAATACGCTTCTCAAAAGCTCCCTTAAATCACTGAAATCATTGCACTTTCAGACATTATTTATTTTCCCACCTCTTAAAAGTGAAGCGTGATTTACAGTTCGGTAAAAGGTTGTGCCCCCCCCTCGCTTCCTTCTCTCCTCTCCATTTCCCACAACACCTACTAGCATTTTCTGTCAAGGTATTTCTACCATTGTAAGAGCTGCTACGTAGCAATTACTATGTTAGGTCTGTGTAATTGTGTTGGCTTACAGCGCATGACAAATACAGTCGAGCTAGACCCTGCATAGTGATCCCACATGTATGCTGGTTTAGACGTTTTCATTAATTGAAAGCGTCACTGTGTAACGGCGCAGTATTACACTCTGGCAGGTATGAATGAAGTCTAATGCAGCTTAATTACTCCACAGCTAAATACGTATTGTAGGGATCTCTTATGTGGGGCTTTTTATCTGTTTCAAATCACAAGTTTAAACCACTGTAGGGTGGAAGTTATAATTAGAGAGGATTTAGGCATCCAGAATCCTAATAGAAAAATGCTTGAATTAACGCAAACCTCTCATTCTCATTTAAAAGATTCAAATGATCATACGTTCTGCACAAACTTTTCTGATCGATGTGCTTCAGAAAGGCTGGCACGACAGCGACTAGGCCATCGTCGAAGGATGCCAAACGTTGACATTATATGCAAATTCTGTTTATTATCTTGCAGGCGGCACAGATCCTGCCTTGGTTGGGACTGTGCAGCCCATAGCAACTTCCAAGCAAGGTTTATGCACAAGGGTTTCTAATTAGCTCTCTGAGGGCTGCAGTTAGCGCCGCGCTTTTCACAACAGCCGTTGGGAAGTTGAACACTAACTTGGAGGGCTCCATATGTTGCCCAGGAGGCCTGAGAGACAGACTGATTCTGTGTGTTTCACACTAGAAGGCAATGTGTTCTCTCCTGAGAGCAGCTTTTCATTCTTCTGTGGATGGAGAGGGAAAAGTGGTCAAACCAATGAATGGCCATTAGTTATGTTATCCTTTTAAATATTATGACAATGATTACCAGGCAACTATAAATACACTGATTTCTGAAATTCAGTTTTAACCCTGATAGATTAGCTTCACATACTGTATACGTGAATGTAATTTCACATATAAAAAATCTCCATCACTGCAAAGCCGCTACGGCCAATAAACAACAACAAACAATATTAAAAAAATACACAAAAATAACCTCACATCCAAGAAACCCAACCAGTCCAATTTCAGATACTCTGGTTTCATGCCATCAGTTCACTCTGAATAATAACAGTTCTGATTCACTTCTATCCATTTACAGCAGCAGCTACCTGCACATAGACATCAGCCATATCCTGAGTCTGTGTCCCCTTCACAGACCTCAGCTAACCCTCATCTCCAGGTACTCAATCAGCTTCTATTACAAAGCTTTGATGATCATCTGTCTCCTTCAAAAGCTGATTTTCACTAAAGAACACCCCGGTTTACCCTGCCTCTCTGCTCTTTTTCTTTTCTGAATTGCCATCTCAGTTTTTCTCCCTTCACTCTCAATCAGTGGGTGTTCTGCTTTTGACCCCGGCGGCGCTAAAAAGACGATGTGCCTCATTAACTGAGGCATCACACTGGCTTTTTCAACTTATTGTCTCTCGCACCTTATCCGGCCCTTCATCTTAAACTTGGAATAAATTAGAACGATAACGATCGCGCGTGTGCCATTAGTCACAAATGAAGTGGTTAATGCAAAAAAAAAAAAAAAAAAAAAAAGGGGGGGGGGAGGGGGGAGATAAGGCTGAGATCTGATGCAGATTCATAAAAGGGAAGGCAGATTGTTGTAAAATGGCAGATAGACCGTGCAAATTGGGTGCCGACATCATGAGGCAATGTTATTACCAAATTAGCTTGTGGTTTTTTTCCCGCCCATCGTGATCACAACCCTTGGAGGAATGGCAGAGAAAGGACACTACTGTGTAATGTTCACAGAAGCTATTCTTTGAACAAATACTTCAGATTATACAGGAGGCACCGATGCTACTTTACCTCTAAGATGTATTTGCTTTTAATTCATATGTTCGATTGTGACATTTTAAACACTTTTTCTATTGAGCCTCGAAGCATTAAGAGCCAAATGACATTCCTGAGTAAACAAAAAATGGAATGGGATGGGGCCTTGATAAGAGAATACAGTATTTGTTCAAGTTGAGTCTGCGGCTACTGTTGGCTGAGGACTGTCTTTTGTTCTCAGGTGAAGCATGCTCTGTATCTAATGTTTTGTCGTGGCCTTACGACTTAATCCTTCTAATATTTGGTGGAATAATTTGTACCAAAAAGAGATTTTCAGAGGAGAATCTTTTAGCTCAACTTGTAAAAGAGAACGAGGACAATAACCCAATTTGGTGCAGAGGACAATTAGCGTGTTAAAAAAAAAAAGAAAAAAAGAAAAAGCAAACCGAGTGACACATCGCAGGCCGAGGTAGCATCACGCCTTTCTGAAGAATACAAACTGGTAGATTGAAGGTCTCTTGAATCCGGGCTGTCGCTGGGGGTAGGGGAGCTCTTGTAATTTGCAGAACTGAATCCATGGAGCGGGCATAAGGGAATAAGTTGGAAGGGGAAGAAGACAGAGAACAAACCTGGCAGGCACGTTGAGGCCATGCCAGTCCTGCCTGCGCCACGCGGTGTGGCAGGGGGGCAGTGCCAGGAAATGTGGAAAGAGGAGGAAAGATCAAACAACAAGGGCTGCAGATCTCCACCAATCTGCTCTGTATTAATGTCAGAGCCAAGGAGCAGCTGAACCAGACGTGATCCACAATGTGTGACAGCAAATGCGTGTGTGTGTATCTGCGTGTGTATGTGTGTCTATATGACCATTCGCCGCAAACTGGACCAAATTCATAATGGCCTGGTGGTATGAGAGACAACTCAAAACTGTCAGTGTGCAACATTTTTCCAACTTGACTTCAGAAACTTGAGACAGCAGACAGTCAAGAGTTTGTTCTTAGACTGAACTTTTTTTTTTTACTGTTACACTTTTAATACAAACAGCATCTGCGCTTTCATTCTGAGGTATTTTGCATATGTCTCTGGATGTCAGACACACAGTAGTCCATGATGGAGTGGTGGGAACCTGGTGCCTGCATCGACACGCCTCTCAGCTCCAGTGGGCTGCATACCCGGGCCTGCTCCAAAAACTTGTTCTGTATAGCCGCAATAAAGCAAGCAGACGGCAAATGAGCTCCACGCTGCCATCGCTCCCTCCCGGACAGATGGCAAAATTAGACAATATGCTTTCCAAAATTACACTGAAATCACATGGCTGTGTGTCTGCCTGCCTGCCTGTCTGTCTGTCCTTACGACCATGCGTCCCGGCCATCTTTGCTGGGGTGTGGCGCCTGGGCAGGGGCAGCACGGTGTTGTTTGGGATGATGAGGAAGCCGGAGCCAGCCTCATTGCTGTTGATTGATATCGGAGCGCTGCGATGGGATGTAGGGCCAGCAGGAGCATCAGTGGAGATGGGGAAGAGACAGGGGGGTACATGAGCAGGGGGGATTTGAGGAAGGAGGAGGGGGGTGCTAGTGAATGAGCCTGTTCTATGACAATGCGTGATGAACAGCCTGCTACTTGGAGTGCATCTGCAGGAGCCAGTTTGTAGTGCCGGGTCCTTAGAGAGATGTAGGAGGAGAGCAAATGTTTGAGGAGCGGACTCTGCAACTGCTGAATCTCCCAGCGCTCCGTGTATTTTGGGAGTGACACAGAGAATGTTATGACAATATTAGCCTCTCTCCTTCCTTGTCTTTTTGAATAGAATCTTGAACTGGAGAGTGATAGTGGTATCTCTGGCTGATATGGGAGTCTCTGCTGTGAACTGGGAAAGGTCTGCTGTTTTGGCGGAATCTCTCTTGAAAATCTTGTCTAAGGGAAATTACGTTATTCCTTTGCTATACACAGTGCAAGATAGAATTGCAGAAGTTGGCAGCTTGACTATCTTGTCATGTAAATAATTCAACAGAGGGGCCTTCCCCCTGCCTGCAAAAAAAAAAACCAAACACCTTTTTTCATCCTTACTGTAGAAATGGAGCATTCACATTACATCTTAGTTTGGAAGTATATCACAAAATATAGGCATATTAAAGGCTTAATTTGACTGTTACTTTCATATGCTGGTAAATGAAAACTAGGCCCAGTCTGACCCAAACATTAGACATATAAAGATGCACATTACCGTCAAAAGCTTTAAATACATTTAAAACTCACCTCAAGCTCAGTGGCAGTGATTAAAGTATCAATTTGAAAGTGAGAAATATCCTCTAATTAACCAAATAAACATAAACACAGACATTATTGGGATGAAAGTGGAGCTGCAGATGGCAGGATAGTCTGATTCTGGACTGAGTCATCAGTATAGCAGCCAGACACAGTGAGTAAAAATTAGGAAGTTACACAGTGGCTGAAAGAGTTGGGACTTTCTGAAAAGACTAATGGTATATATTCAGGAGAATGATCACAACCACAGACTGCTCATTGCTTGCTTTGATTGGCCTCCCGGTCTGTCGCTTGGGAGAAACCAGAGTCCCCTCGGTGATGGCTCTGTCTCCGTCTTTGTGCCCTGTTCAAGCAATTACGTCCAGCTGCATGTTTTCATATGGGAATGGATGAGGAAGGGGAGGGCGGTGGTAGTGAAAGAGGAGGAGGGGTGTTATGAAAAGTCATTTTGGTGCTGCACTCTTCAGTTCCGGTCATGCTCTGTACCGACGCAAATTAAAACCTCCCCAGTAGCCTATGTAAATATGCTGCCTACTGCGCTGCGCTTTAATGAGCCATGATATGAAAGACATCTAAAACCAATGGAAAATAACTGGCCACTTAAAGGTGGGGTGAGTCTGACAGGTGACAGGTAGAGCCAGGTTTAAGACAGGGTTGGATGATGGTGGGGGTGGGTGTTGGGGTTTGCAGGATGATGGGGGCAAACCAGCTATGGCATTCAGGAGTAATCTGGAGCTGTGAGCTGCAAGCCAGGGGAGAGTAACCAGCTTTTTAGCCTCAGGCATTTCAAAGAATTCTGGGTGGTGGTGCAGAGAGAAAAAGGGGCTGCAGATGGGGATTGTGTGTGTGTGTGTCTGTGTTGTTAGGTGAGAAGTGAAAGGAGACAGTTACTATGTCTCCTGCCTTGAGACACAGCTCATTGTCACCCACTTAAAAAATGTACATAATTTCACTCCATGCAGACACACACACACACAGGCAGACACACACAGCCCTCAATCCTCTAATAACCTGTCTTCTAAAAACCTTACAAGGATTACCTATCTGGAAATCTGCTTTGTATGCAGAATGTGGTGGCGGAATGGAAATGAGCAACTGTTCAAGATGGCGCCTACCAAAAAAAAAAAAAAAAAAGGGAACCACATCTGCACAAACCGATTAATCCGAAACATTCAGAAGAATCTCAAGTCATTTACAATATCA
Organism: Ctenopoma kingsleyae; assembly: GCA_032353495.1. Taxonomy (NCBI): domain Eukaryota; kingdom Metazoa; phylum Chordata; class Actinopteri; order Anabantiformes; family Anabantidae; genus Ctenopoma; species Ctenopoma kingsleyae. The sequence goes on along the minus strand of JAUBNQ010000008.1, from coordinate 20,175,950 downwards.
CAGAATCCATAATCAAGATTCACTGCCAGAGCCCGAGTCTGCGGCACAGAGTCAATGCCCAGTTCAATGAGGGCTGATGGAATGTATAATTTCATGACAGATGCACGCATTCACAAGGGAACACAGGGTCATTTTAAAATTCACAGGAAAAAAAAATACAACAACTTACCCTAGAAAAGAAATGCACACCCAATTATTAACGGGTGAAAAGAGGCAATAGCAAATGAAATATGTAAAATGTTTGTTCACTGACAGCACAGTATTCATAAAATGCTAATTTATAGTTAGTACAGAAATATGTGCTTTTATCAGGAACATATGTATGTAGCTATTGCGAAACACAGGACTATGGATATAAGAATATCTCTAATTGGACAAATCCCCGTATATGCATAACATTAATTAGGATGATCATGTTTATTGTAAAGATTATGAGCTTATTTGTTCTAACAGGTGACTAACTGAGAAGACACATTAGACATAAACCACTGTGGTCTGGGACTCTCAGTGCGAGGAGAAATTTGAATATGTGGCAACTTGAACACAGTGCATTTCAAATGTGAAAATGGGGCAAACAGATATGTAGATTTTTTTTTTAAATCTGTGGCATCGTTTGTGGGTTTGAACCATGCCAAGCCATGCTAAATCCAGTCTTTAAAGCCACGCAGTAAGCTATAAAGGTAGGAGCCGGCGGATAGGCTGGTGAGATCTATTGTTGTTGGGCCATCTGACAGTCTAACTCGTGAGGAAGGGGGAAACAGAGGAACAAGTCAGTGGGGTGCCTTATGAATTTAGACTAAGTTGGGATGCAACATTTGGACAAAACACACTGTCTCCTGTGAACTGTCAGCACATGCAAACCAAACCCACCAAGAACTATACTGGTGCAAAAAGAAAAAGAAATTCCCAAACCCCCTTTGTAATCTCTCATGTTCTTACATTGGAACCACTTTGACAACACATGCCAGAACTGCTTATCTGGAGCTAATGAAAGTAAAAATCTGCAGAAATATACTATAAAAAATAATACTACTGTTGCTATAATATGAGTTCATTTATGTTAAATACCAAAATGACAGGTTTGCTCTAGTAAAAAAAACAAACAAACCCCCCCCCATTATTTAACCCATTATATATATTATATATAGATATATATATGGAGAGAGAGAGAGAGAGATAGATATTCATCCACAATGGAAAATATGAATATGTGTACTATGAGTTGCCCATAGTGATGATAAAATAAATTACCCAACTCTGCAAATTCCCCTTAGATGCTTTCAAATCAAATTAAGTTTTATTTATATAGCCCAGATTAACAAATCACAAATTTACCTCAATGAACTAACCCTTTTCTTAGTGTTTTGGTTTTAGTCTGCTCTTGTTACTCCATTTTCAATGGCAGCATATTGTTTTTAGCAAAAATAATAATAATTTGATAAACTATTGTGGGCTACAAGCCCAGCACCAAATGCCAGATAAAGTTAACTGTCTGGTAGCAGCTAGAGAACTAGACTCAAACACACCAAAGCAGAGCTGAAAAGAGAGCAAATATAAGATTTTAATTCATTTGGTGATATGAACCATGACTCAAGTTGAATGCTAATATTGCTCTATGTCTGTTGGCTGTGGAATTAGTCAACTGTTTGCTAACAGGTCTTGCCCTGCTCAGCTTGCTTTGGAGTTCTTCTGCTACCAGAGTGCCCACCTCCAAAATTAATGCAGCTTTAAAACTCAAATTCATTCAATACTGATGAATGTGGTGAAAGAGTTCATTTTCTCCACAGGTGCACTGCCAGTCATGAATCTGTGACACTGGTGTAAAAAGTTCATGGTAGCTGGTGTGTGAAGATGCTGAGACATCTATCTGACTAGTTTGGGTCCCTCTTCCCTTTTTCCTCCAGCGCTGATTGCGGGAAGGCTTTACAAGGAACCATCTTTCGCCCTGGCAACTTTGTGTGACCTTGTGGGGCTGAATAAGACTGTAAAATTGATTCAGCTCCTGTAATAAAAGAACACACACATTATCAGCATTCTAATTATAATTAATACAGGCAGCAGCGGCAGACCCATTATTTACGACAGAGGCCCATGGTAAGCAAACACAATAATAATCTGCTCCATATTTTTATTGATATGTTGATGAATGACTCTCTTTCAAACAAAACTCCAATGGAATGTCTCAGTGGCCGATCATACAAGAAAGATTATTTCACTGCCAGTTTCCTTCACCCCTGCTCCCCTCCCACCTCGTCTTTCCTTCAACCTCTCCTCTTCAGTCTTTCATTAGCCCTTTGTTTGTATCACCTTAAGTCCCTGACTCCAAACCCTATTACTGAGAGCTGGGTCAGGTGATAGACTCAACTAACCTCCAGAAGGTGAATTACTGTCAGAAATAAACCATCCAACATCAGCATCACACAAACATCTGGCTGTCCTGCGAAACTGTAATGTACCCAGCATGTTGTCTGTGAAGAGACGGTCTGAAATGATGCAGCCACAGACATTTCACAACATGCTGAATATTAAATTGTGTCAATAATAGTTTGATTCTTAATTTGACTCTGCTAAGACCAAACCACAGTCACTTTTTGGCTGATTTAAATGGTACACTGAAATACTCTTACAAAAAGGTCTTTCAGTGTACGTTCTTTACAAACCAGTGTTGTCACACTTTCTGAATCATAAAAGGGAAAAATAATTCTAATTATATGTGTTCTTTTCAAATTATTATTTTTTTAGCTTTATCTCAGACGCCAAAAATCATCTGGCCCTCCCTGAGTTAAAATACTGTTCCAGTGGTGGAGAAAAAAAGCTTTATGTGAAGTTAAAATCGTCCCTTTTCTCAGTGGATTATACACTCGTTACAGAATGTAGACTGCTGGCAAAGAATAAGAGAATACTACTACACTAAACACTCTCTGAATATTCTCTATCCAGTGAATATCTGGTTTACTAAGCACAAAGACCCTAGCCTCACAGTCAAAGTGTGTAAAATAAAAAGACAGCAACCTTCATATCTAGGTTATCCTTTATAATTAGGTGTCTATGTAGCTCATGCCATTTCCCCTGTTTGATAATTGTAGTCCATCCCTCCTAATTTTGCAGGGAGTCGGAAAAAAATGCTTATTTGTGCCTATCTTCCTTATTAATTCTCCTCACAAATCCTTGATTATTTTCCAATCCTTTCCTCTGATATCGCTGGCTCTGTTTGTCTGTTTCACTCACTCCTCCACTGAGCAGTCTGCCTTCCTTCTCAATCGCCTGTTTTGTTTCCCGTTTTAATGAACAGTTGGATTCTTTTATTTCTCTACAAGTGCTGGATTTGCCTTATCACCCCCCGTCCCTTTGAGGGTTGCCAATTGGTTTTATCCATGGATGTATCATTTCTTAGGCTTCCTCTTTTTTTCTCCACAAAGAGAAAGAACCACTCCGTCAACAAGCCTCTCCGGAGCCAGAGATTAAAAACCTCAACATCACCTACCTTCCAGCGCTACTCCCAACTGGTTTGTGTAAAACTCAATTAAACTTGTCCCCACTGAATTTCACATTACAGTACATTAAAAGGAAATTCTTCAAGCGTGATGACAAAGCTCAAACCTAGCTTCATAGACGCTATTTAGGAGCTTTCCTAAATGTTGTAGTCTTCAGGGCTTTAGCCTCATGTTGATGCAAAAGGAGCTAAGCACAAAGACAAAGAAAAGGTTTCTTTTGACTCAGGAGAAAAACAAACTTTCTGATTTATTTATTTACAGACACGGTGAAAAATCACAGTGTCTGCTTGATAGGCTGCATACAAACGACAAGGTCTCAGTCCGTCAATCGGCTCCAAATAATAGGTAAAATGCAGCCGCTTGATGAATAAATACCTTCAGAAGTAACCAGGACATAATGATAGTTGTCAACCGTGAGACATTAACCATCTTTGTAAAATACAGATGTTGGTCTTTGGGGAGTTTGCAAATTTTTTGATCTCAATTTCAGAGCCTTGGTGAGTCGATAACAAATGATTCCACCGCCTTCATACAATCTGTCTGGGTGAAAAGGGAGTGTTCAGTCAAGCGTTGCACTGACGCAAAGAAACACAGCAGGTCGATGCATGTTAACTTCATTCACATGCGATAATGTGCTTTCAACTACACGATAGTAAATCCGAGATTCGAGCGGGGGAGGGGGATCCTTAAGATGTCGTCCCTTTATGAGGAGCGTCTTCTCTTTTGTAGTTTGTGTTTTCCTACTGAGTGGGAGAGAACAAGCGCGGGCTGCAAACGTGGAGGGTTTCCTCCACAAAGCCGAATGGGAAGGAGAAAAGGGAGGCTTGGCTTTGCTTCAGCCAGGTCAGCTTTACAAGAGGAGAATCTGGAGATCCACTCCTCCCTCCTACCCCCTCCTCTTCACTCTTTCTCTTGTTCTCCCACGTATAGCCATCCATCCCCACTGCCCAAGAATTTAAGGGCAGCTTTGAACCCTCTCAGTGTTCTTCGACATTGTAAAATGTGTGTGCGCTCATTCCACCGTCAGCCACCTAAAGGTGTTTTCGTGCTGAGATTAGTGGATGAGGTGCAGTCTGTGTTTTGGGCCAAACATGCCCATCCTTTGACATGAGGGCGGACTCCGACTCTGACTGGGCTACAGACCAAGATCACTCCCTCTTGTCTCCTCTGCTTCCTCCTCAATCCTCTCCAACACATGACATGTGTCACTGCCACAGATCTGCACTGGAAGATACGCGCAGTTCAAGGTCGGGGCAACCCCCCAAAGCAGAGAAAAGAGAGGGGAGCATATCAGACGCCCTTTTTTTTACACTGATGGACTATTTAAAAAGTTCATTTTTCCTAAATGCTTAGCATATTTCATGGGGCTATAATGTGTGCGCTATAATGTGAAATCTCCATTAACCGAAGATGGGAGCTGCAGTAATGCAATAGATATGTCAATTTTCTTGTACTGGAAAAGAGAATTTTTGTAGGGATTTAAAACCCATGTAATATTCATATTTTCTATTTCACAGCACAATAGCCAGCGAGGAACTAAAGTGATTATACATAGCCAGAGTCAAACTCTCGGGCTGTTATCTATTATAGTTTAATAAATCAACAGAGGGAGAGCAGGGTGTGCAAATATTCCTGAACCACGATGGTGCCGTTTCTCGAGCCAAATATGTTTGATGAGATAAAAAAATGGGATAAGAAATATTTAAATAGAAGATTATTTTACAGGGAATTAGATGAAAAGATCAATCCTGTATTTTCATGCATCAGTTTCTTGCATCTGGACTTGCAGGTCCTGAGCAACAAAACTTTAATTAACTCCAAGTTTCACCAGTGACAAAATATTATTGAGACCAAATGTATTTCTGAGGTCAGGTTAACTCAGACAGGAGGGGAGAGGGGCCACCGTGTAATTATTTGGCACTTACAATGTCCTACACTTCAGATTTGTGAGGATGGCGAGCAGAAAATCTGTTTACTATGGAGCCGAGCTCCTCACTCTCTTCTGTGTGGATGAAGTCTTTGAATAATTCATAGTGAGAGCCACAGGCATATGCAATGGAAAAGTGTTGGAGAATATCACACCAAAGATGGCATCCTCCATTATGTGTGCTGTGCCCGGCGTGCCCACAGACCTCACGTAATGTAATTGGATAAAAGTCAGATGCTGCATATTGAGGAGCTACACAAGGCAGAGATATTCTTCAGTCTCTGAAATGTGCTAATTGACTCAAAAGTAGCTACAGGAAAAAGAACTGCATGGCTTATTGTCTTCATATATTTATCTCCAACACCTCATTACTTTTTCATGCAGTTACAAGGAATAAGTGGCATAAATTTACTTACTTCAACTTGTGTTCAAAAAGCATGACCTCTGCCAAATAGAACAGAGGTGGAGGGGTGTGAGGAACGGATGGGGTGGGTGGGGGGGGGGGGGTAACAAGTCTTAAATTAGAATGTCATTATTCTGATTTGGTCCAACAAAGATGTTTTTGTTGTCATTTTACTTTTGTTGACAACTTGTCTCATCGGGATGCTACTGACTGAAACAATGCGATGTGTTTTACATATCAAAACTGCCGAGGCTTTTCTTTAAAGAGACTTCATCGTCACTGACAACATCTTTATTGACAGGTAAAGCCGCAGAGAATAGACATGGTGTTCTAATTAGTATCTTCCTCCTTACAGTATTTACACACTCAAAGCCCTGAGAAAGGACGGTGATCAAAACAAACTAGTTGAGAAATATTCAGATCTTTTACCGAAGTGAAAGTACTATTACCACACTGCAAAAATACATTACTGAGTACTGAATGAATGTGTTACTTAAAGCTATAGTACATATTTTTTCCAATTTTCTTTGTTTTTCAATATGTTCCAAAACTTATCTTAATATAGAGTTGCTGTTAAAGCCTCCAGACTCATTGAACAGTGCTGGCAGCAGTGCGGAGCGAGGCTCACTGTTCTAACCAATCACAAAATGTATTTCCTGTTTGTATAATAAGTTTTGGAGCGTTCTCATTTATTGTAGTTTCATAAGGAAGAAGACCTGCAGAGCAGAGCAGAGTGGATTCATTCTGAGGAAATTGTTGTCAAAGTATTAAAAGGATTCAAACCAAAGAAAATGCTCCTGCGGGTGTATATAGCATCTCTAATGAAACAGTTTACTAAAACTACTATGCTACTATGCATTATTACACAGGGTCAAACAATAATGATTATTTTGATTATGAATTTACCTGCTATTAATTTTGTGGTAGTTAAAATTTTCACAAAGCTATTTTAAAAGTTCTACATATGCCTTCTATGTAAAACAATTTGTACAGCTGTCTGATAAATGCAGAGGAATGAAAAATACATTTACCTCAAAAATATAATGCAGTATTAGTATATCTCATGAAGTACCTTAAATTCGTACTTCTGTACACTACTTGTACATGTAGTTACAGCGGTGTTACATTCCACCACTCTGAAGAGGAAGAGCAGATGATGATGGATGCGGTGGCCATCTAACTGTAGAAAGGAGTCGGTGGGTAAGCTTGCTTAATTCCTGACATGAAATATTACCTGCAGCTCTCGACAGAGCAGACCTGCTTGGTGGTGGTGGGAGAGATAGCATCCATCCTTTCAGTATAAGAAACAAACAAACAAACAAAAGCTCCAGGACCCCTGACCCGACAAAGGAAGTACAACTGATAAGTTAGTACCAATTTCTCCCTCTTCTCCTGCTTCTCTCTCCTTTCTTTGAATAGCATTTCTCTGCCTTTGGCCCCAGTTTCACCTTGCTACGCCTGTGCCCTTCTATTAAAGGTGGTAATGGCTGCCAACTTCCCTCAGGCCTTCTTTTTAATATTTGTCACTCATGAAAGAAAAGGGGGTGGGAGGGTGGGGGTAGGAAGATGATAAATCTTACTTTTGCCAGCTAAGGGCTTCTATCTCCCAAACAGAATAAAATCCAGTCCAAAACACTGCTGTGCGCATTAGGAAGCTGTGGGTTTAAGCCTTGTCCACCATGATCAAACCAGGATTTATGAAGCATCATAACTCCAGACAACATCCAGCGGCTTATTAATTTTATATATTTCTGTCCATTCCCTGATATTCCCAGCCTTGACAGTCACTCCAGATAAGCCAAAAGCGTTCTGACAGGATGGAGTGTGTATATATTTTTCACTGTTCTGCCGCTCCCCTTTCAGTTGAATAGGTTTAGTGGAAACCTTGAGACTGCTGTGGTGTGATTTGTCTCTGGTTTTTGTCTTCACTTGCAACCTTCCCATTTGTAAAGGACCCTTAAATCAGCCTTGCTCTCTGCTGAGCCATGAGAACAGGCCAGACAGAGACAGGGAGGGAGGGTGAGTACAGGATTTGTGTGTGTGCACATTTACTGTATGTCTCAATGTATGTTTACGCACAGAGACGCTGAGACAGAAGCAGGGAGGGAGGGGGTAGAAGAAGAGGTGATTGGCTCCACCAGAGTATCACACATGCGGTTGAATTTTAATCAAAACACTCACTAATCACCATTTACAGGCCGTCTATATAAAGGCCTGTTCTCTGATATGAGAGGGCAACATGCTGATAGGGTTTAATTTAACTAGAGTCTAGGTCGGAGGCTTGATTTAATGTGGCCCACAGGAAAAGTGAACAGGAAAGTGAGAGAGAGAGAGAGAGAGAGAGAGAGAGAGAGAGAGAGAGAGAGAGAGAGAGAGAGAGAGAGAGAGAGAGAGAGAGCGAGAGAGAGAGAGAGAGAAATGGTACTTCTTTATGCAATGATCACATAAGTTCACATCAATAAAGCCCTAACCCATTACCAGAAACACTACATGAAAGAGGAGGGGCCCTCTGTGAGCAAAGGCTGCTCCTCAGCATAACGACAGAACCGGCTCTACAGTAACTCTCCTGATGGCTGCTTCACTTCTCTGACATGCTAAGCAGAACAGGATTCTGACATGCTGTTTCAAGATAACTCCCATAACCTATTGAACCCTGATTTCCTATTAATTTCCCCCTGTATCTATTTGTTTCAGCTACAGAAATTCAGCTACATGTCTGACGCTCTAACTCTAGCTGATGGTTTACATACTTCACTATTACGTTCAATAAAAAATATGTCATGGGGATTTTTTCATGCAAAACCAACCATAGTTTGGTGAAGAAAAGTTGTTCCTGAATGTCAAATAATCAAATGGTAAAGTTCATACATTTACTCAAACTTTTCTATGGTTGCTGTGAATGCAGCAAACTAGAAGAATTTCAGCCTTCACAAAATAAACAAGCTGTATGAGTAATTTATCTTGTTTTGTGGTATAACTATGTAGTATCACACCATTCTAAACACACCCATCCTTTTGGAGTGTCCAAACTGCTACTGTGATGGCAGCTTGGACAAAATGTTAGATACCAAAACATTATACAGAAAAGATAAAAGCACACTAAGTTGTCAACATTTATTGAGATGACTGATATTTCAACCACAAATGGTCTTGTTCAAGGCAGGTCAATTACTGGTGTCAGACATGCACTCACATCAGCATGATGTCACGACCAGCACCTGCATTTCACTTCTCTTCTACAAAATGTTAGACACACGACGCAGAATACAAATCTACAGACTAAGTTTTTTTTACAAAGTTTGTGCCTCTGTAGCTTTATTTTAGTATTACTTACACTAATTCTGAAGGTTTGGTAGAGTGTTACCACTTAAAAGAGACCAGGGACATGAATTTAATCCTTAAGGTTCAAGAACAAGAACATTTTTATTTTGGGTATCCCATTTTCAGCCTAAGCACAAAAGAGGGTTTACTTTTTCAACATATGTCCTTTTGAAGCCAGAACTCTCCTCAAACCTCCCCTGCTGTAGATCTCCTGAAGGTCCAATGTGCAAATGCTGCTCTTATTCTGTAACAACATCTTCCTCTTCCACTTTCACTTCTCTTCCAGATGTTTGCTCTCTGGCTCTGACCCTACCACGCTAACTAGCCAGAGTGGCTATCACACCCAGCAGTGTCTGACTAAGACCCTAGCGTGGACTAGCCAGCCACAGCTCCAAATGACTGAAGTACGCAGCAGTGAGGAGGCAGGCAGGATGTAATCTCCAGGAGCTGTTGATACAGGGAAACAGACAGGGTTTGGGTCAAAGGGATTAAAATGGTGGAGGTGCTGCTTGTAAGAAGGAGAAGGGCTGTGAAATAGTGGTGGGAGCAGCGGGCGAGCCACCCCATAACAGAGAGGAGTGGGGAGATTACAGGGAAAATGGCGCAAGGGGGATTCCTGTGAGGAGAGGGGAAGAAGTGACTCCAAATGGCATTGGAACATAGCATTAGTAGCCACTATTCAAAAGTATACAGGCTTAGCATGCTCAGGGCATCAGGCGAGGTGGTCAGCAGAAATGCTGTGTCCACGTGATGCCCAGTTTCTATAGGTGACAGACGCTGGGAAGATGGCTTGGAATGGGAGAAAGAAGGCTGGAATCTTCACAGCCCCACTTTAAGACATTGTCTCTGCCGCTCAGTCAGCGTGTGTGATCGTGACTGCCTAAATATATCTAATCTTAAACAAAGGAGGCCAACTCTGCTGGGTAACATTCAGCGAGGAGGTTTTAACTGAGCCCTTCATGCCTATGCAAACCTCACATGCTTTGGATATAGAGTTCTATCAACAAAACATGTCAATCACTTCCCCGTGAAAAAAGGGAGAGATATGAGACTAAAACCTATCTCACAAGGACCCAAATACTGTACTCACGGGCTTCCATTTCACAGTCTGTGGGAGAGCAGGTTTCAAAAATCTTACATCAATTTTTTTTTTCAATCCAGCTATCCAAGGGCTCAGATTCCAGTTACATTTCACATTGAATAGACTTGTGTTTCCAGCAGTCTAGCCCTCTTCTAGTATGCTGGCTAGTGGAGCGATGACAGATTGGTTTCCACTCACTGCACGGGGGAGCACAATGGAGTGGCTTTGACAGAGTTAAGAGAAACAGTGCATCAATGCTCCCCCCCCCGCTCTTTTTCTGTACGCACACTTCCAGCCTCTCTCCTTTTCTTCTTTTTCTCTCTCTCTCTCTCTCTTCCCTGGGGCTTAGAGAATGGATGGCCCTGTCTGACCTGGACGACACTGATGTCTAGTCCTCTACACTACTGTACCTACAGCACGCCTGCCTGCTCGCCTGCTGCTCTGTTCATTCTCTCTCTCTCTCCTACACACACGAACAGGGGCACCCATCTCTGTCACCCAGCGCCGACAGGCAGAGGTCACCAGAGCTCAGGCACTAAAGCGACCTAGAGGAGGTAGGGTTTAGCTCATAAGCAGCCAATATCAGTGTAATGGTGAATACAGACATGAGGCTTAAGTCTTAACAACCTTAAAAATCTAATGCTGAGGGCAACAGAGTACTGAAACTGAAATCAGAACAAGAAGACCTGATTCTTACATGACAAAATAGGTCATTTATTTTTGCCTTCTGAAAAAAAACCCCACATGGTTATTTTCTGATTAGAAGCCCTTTAGCAGACATAATGAATGATTCCACACCTCAGGATTTATGCCAATTTGCCTAACCCTAACTATAACCATAGTTTATTTCATTTATTTAACTTTTTCTTTTTCGATACTGATTGAATAGCTCAACTGTTGGTTACCTACCTTCCCTTAGAAATAATAACTTAGAAACTTAAAACTTACTGGCATCATTTGTATGGCATTGCTGTTTGTCTGAATGAACTGATTGTGATTAAAACTTCAGTCAATCAAACTTTATTTATAGTCCATTTTTCTGCAGATTAATTTAATGCTAAGATGCCTAACAAGCTGATAATAAGATGAAACTGTAACAATTGTAAGAACACTAAAAGACAGTTTTAAAACAAATATGTGTGAATAAAACATATATAATGTTTATAAATTATTCTAATTAAACCATCATCAGTTTCAACTGCTCTCAGATCCCCAGCACGGAGCACGAATGCACCATAAAGTAATATGCATATTGTAAAGTAAACAAGACCTAAGACAAAATGGATTAACAAACTATCATAATGACACTACTAACAAACAAAATAGGCTGTGTTGTTACATAACGATTAGAAAAATAAAAACCAAATCAAATCTGCTTAGTTTAAGTTAAAGAAGGATCATTGCCTGTAACTGTTGCTCAAAGACAGGATGCAAACTAGTCATCATTGTAAAAGTGCTTGATTGTCCACCTGTGCCTTTTTCCAAAGAATTTTTTTCATTTGGAACACAGTCACTGAGTGATGCTGTTCTTAACATCCTCCACATGATTCAAACACATAATGTGAAATAACTCCAACTACACTTTTTATAAAACTTGCTGGTGAACCCGCTTTGTCCATCCCTGTGTCCTTACAGGACTTTTGACATGGGGTGGAATAGCTAATCTCGTTAGACCATAATGCACAATAAAACACTGTGCAATATGGTCAATTCCTGCTAGTTCTAGAGGCGGTCGTTGTGCTCTTTCTCGCACTACAATCAGAGAAGAAAAACTGTGATACAGCACTGTAAAGACTATGGAGCTCTGTGTGTGTGTGTGTGTGTGTGTGTGTGTGTGTGTGTGTTTTTCCATGCAGGTGGATGTACAATCAATAAAATGGATTAGCTGCAAAGGTATGTATAAAGGTTATCACCGAGCTCTCCTGCATGAACACGGTGGCGACCCCACAAAACAAGTTTGTAATGTCTTGAGCCATTTCTTCTAGAAAATCTGATTATGTTTTGCCCAACCTAAAAATTGATTTGCAGGAGTATACATTATCAAAGGAAAAATGGAGCCTGTGCTACTAGATCCCAAAAGGCTTGAACTGAATTGTGTTAACTCTATTCTTTACAACACAGTAATATAACAGTTAGTGTTGTATGTTTTTCTTTCAAAGGTGTATCACTGTTTTTCTTCCACTGTCATCTTCCTCAGCAGAGTTTCACCTACAGTCAGTTTGACTTGTTCAGTTCCACTCGCTGCAGTCCTGTGTCAACCCTCAGAGAGACTTAAACCGTGTGGTTTTCCATCACACTGACTGACGATCTAAACACCCCTCCACCCCAGTGATTCGTCTATCTCTATCCCTTCATCTCCCTTGCTTGCTCTCACTCTCTCTCTCCCCCCTTCTTACCCCCCGCACCTCCCCACATGACTGCTAAAAAGGCACCAACCTTTCCCCCCCTCCAAAAAAAAGCTGTGTGGATGTGCAGAAAGGCCCCTCTCTCCAGCTCGCAGCTTTTGTCTCTGATTATCCCTGCACATACACACAGAGTCCTCACACACTCTTCTTCTCAACCTGCTCCTGGATCTTGCATGTGTGCATGTGTGTGTGTGTCTGTGTGTGGGGGGGTTTGACTCTGACCAATGGCATCCAACAGCAGGGCTTTATCCTGAAGAACACTGACAATGCTTTTCACACCTACTTACCACAGCAGAGATGGGGGCGGTGGGCTGGATCATACCCAGGCCTAAAAGCAGGCTAAGGGCTTTTAGAAGACACACAGAATGGACTCCTTAATTACTGACTCAAGATCCCGCAGTAGATTAAAAAGCCTCACAGAGACTTATTTTCATATCCACAGAATTTTTCAATGAATATAAAAATGGTCATTGATTATGCTGTTAAGGGAGGGGAGTTAAGAAGGGAAATATAAAGTATATATAATCACATTAACTTGCAGTGATTAATGTAATAAAATGTGATCTTTTCTCCCCATCTGTATTGCACACATTCAGTACTGAGGAGACATGCTCCAAATATTAAGAAGAAGCTCCTCAAAATCCACTTAATCAGTTTTGTGTGCAAAGACATCAGAGAAAGCAATGCAGACAACTCATATAACATGCTTATACTGTACAGTGCAGATAGGGAAGCGTGCATGTGCATACATTGAAAAGTGACTAAATTCAAAACAATTACTCATACGTGCTTGTGATGCCTGTGCACTCACAGTATTTTGGGCATGTGAGTCTTTTTCGCTCTCAGACAGCCAATCAGCACTCCTGCAAGATCAATGCCAAAGCATTTCTCATCATTGATTATACAATTATAGAGAAGTTAAATCTGTGACACACTCTCATGTAGAAGCATTAACCAATGCAGCAGGTGCTGGAGATGGAGAGGAGTGAAGTTGCTTCCTCTTCACTCACTGTTTCCCCCCCCACTTTTTTTTTTTTAATTTTTTTTTTATGTGGAGGTGCTTAAAGCGAGCTCAGTGTAGTCCAGGTACTTCACTCAGATGATTATAATGCCACGAGGGTGCAATACATCACTCTTATTAGCCACACTGGAGCACAATGGTATCATAATTAATGGTCGCAGCAGGATTGAACGCTGCCCTGACATGGAAAAGTGGGCCTACTTAAGCTCTACAAGGCATTTAAATATGCAGAGTGAATGGCACAACCCAAACCCTCCTGCTCTAAGGACAGCCCACACTCATTAGCCTGACACCCTCTATGGCACTGATACAAGGACAAACGGCTATACTCACACATACACACGCATGTAGCACAAATCACAAGCACACACTCAAAAATGTGCATGCAGACCAGAGCATTTGAAAAGACCCTCATCAGTGCCCATCACGTCTTTTAAACATTCTCCCTGTATTGTTGTTTTTGTCTCAAGGCTTAGTCCATACTGAATGCAGATGGACATATATGTGTCAGCAGCCATTATGTGAAATTTCAGTAATGGCGTTAGCTCTGTGTGTTAGTATATGTGTGTGTTTGCAGTGAATGTGGGTGCTGTGGCAGAGTGTGGTGTCTGCTGCCTGTGCTACATTGTCTAGCACGGGGAAACTGCCTGCGCAGCGGGAGAACAATGCACATAAAAGGCTGTCGGAAGAAGCGTCTGGAGCTGACGTCTTTCACATGGCTCTGAATGGAGCAGCAGCAAAGTGTGCGTGTGTATGTGTGCATGTAGTTTGCATGCTTACGAGTGAGACAGAAAGAAAACACCCTCTTGAACATGTTTGTAGACAGAGACAGGAGAAAATAATAAGACTGTGTTCCCATCTTAGTCATATGTGCTGAAATGGGTGTGCTTGCGTATGCATGGATGCCTCATAAACATGTGTGGGATGGTTAAGCCCTCTTAGATTGCTGTATGATTTGGATTTTGCTGTGCTTAACCCAGTCTCCTCCTCCTCCTCCTCCTCTCCTCTCCATTTACTACAACTTCTCCTCAGTTGTTTATGTGGAAGCTTCAGCTAGACAGGCTACTCAACAGCTGCCAAATGCCTAAACCAGCCAATCCTCTCCAACCCGGCTCACTCCAGCCTGACCGCGCTGAGTTATCGTGTGGCTCAGTGCAATCAATTATTGTTGCAGTGCAATCATTAATAATTTCCTAATGAAAACGATTCTGTTGATCTCTGTTGTCTTTTAATTAAACATAATTAGTCGCCTGCTCGTGGCTATGGTGGGGACTCCTTTAGGGTACAATTTTGTTTTAATACACTGATAATGAAATTTCTACATTGTGTCAGTTGTTTAGTTATTATTCAGTCACACTATTTCGTTATGTTCCCAGATAACAGATAATAACCCTCGCACCTCCTGTTCGCCACAGTCATTTTAAAAGAGGAGGGTTGAAATGAACAATTAAATTTTGAACTGTAAGTGTGTGTTTAATGCTGCATGCTGTCACTGAGCAGTGCAGGAAGCAGTGCAGTTTTATGCTTTCATTTCTGGTAGAAAAGAAAATGTCTTTGTACAGTAAGTCTTTGCAAGTCTGGTTTTATTAAAAAAAAAAAGAAAAAGAAGAACAGTAAAATAGATACTACATCTGTCCAGGCAGGTCATGCTAGTTCATCTTATGCCTCAGAGGTCTACAGTTCTGCAGCAGTGGAAAGAGCAAATGAAGGCATAAAAAGGGATCTGATTGTGAGGACTTACAGAATGTGAAATAATACAAAGTCACAGGGAGTTAGCTAATTCTGCACTGCCCGGGCTTATGTAAAACGGCCTAGTTACATTGGTCAATTCCTGCACGAACAATGGGCTAAGTTGCTCTGGAGACTTATTGGACATGCTGTATCTGAATGTGGTCTGGCTTAAGAGGCTTACAGTTGAAAAGTTTAGGTGACCTCTGAATAATGCCCCATAATGTGGTCACATTGAGTGTGTATAGTTTCAATGGGCTCAGATATCAGGTAACAATGGGGTGAGCACAATGACGGCTCACACTGAGAATGAATTAAGTCATATATTGTGCTATAGTTAAAAATGGTACTTGTCATTTCTTCCACTGTACTCAGTCAGCAACTCTGACTTTCATTAAGAGCAAAAAATAAACAATGAATTGACGTATTAAAAAAAAAAAATTCAGTTGCACCATTGCAACACGTAGTAAACACTGGCTGTGTAGTTATTCATTTCTTAATTTCAGTCCTACATGCAGCGTCTTGCTGCTTCAAATACTGACTGTGTATTAATCCGTAACTGAAAAGAGTCCCCAACAAATGCACAATTTACTGTTACAGTAACATCTGCGATAAAACTACAATGCACAGCTGTTTTTTTATGAAATTGTCATTTAGCCCCTTTAAAAATGAAACAATGGTCTTACAGGCTGATTTGACAGATCTAGGTCTTCAGTATGAAGTATGCTGTAGAGTGAGCAAGTCAAGAATTACTGAGGGATGAACTAAGACATTGTTGCTGTTGATCTTTGCATGGGGTTTGTTCACAAAAACCATCATATATAGAGAGAATAACACCTGCATTATCCTTTAACACACAGTTTGACTACAGTGTCACCCATCACATGTGGGCATGCTCTTTATTGGCTCACTAACCAGTTCACAGCTGAAATCCTTCCAGTCAGCCAGGTTTGCAGTATTTGAACTGAGTCTCTATTGGTGACATATTCAACTGGGATATGCTAAAATAAATAAAACAAAATAAGGCTGTTTTTTTGTTGTTGTTGTTAATTCTCTCCTACTTTGCAGCTGTTTTGTTTATCAATCTGTTGTTTATCTGTACAGAAAATTCTCCACTTTCTGTCTCTCTGAGTCCCTGTCTGTCATTCTCCCCCCCTCCCTCCCCCCTCCTTTTCTATCTCTCTCTCCTCGGCCTCTCCAGCGTTACTGTAACATATAATTACTCTACAGACTTGCTGCCTGTTTCTATAACTTCAGCGCTTCAAAGAAACTGTCGGAGTGTGGAGGAGAGCATTGTGGGAGTTCCAGGTGGATTTCTCGATAATGAGTTAGCGCAGTAGTAGAGTTGAGAGTTTTAGTAATGGCTGGCTGCTAAGGCTCTTCCTGGGAGTTTAATGTAAAACAAACAGGGCTATGCTGACAGCCTGGGAAAAACAGATATTGCACTTTTCCTACATCCACTTCAGGGCTCTTGCTGCCTCTCATTTTAAGAAAGGGAATTCAAAGAAGAATTTATATTCATGAAACTGCTCTGTGAATCATAATTTGAGACATTTAAATGCATCAAAAATTACTCATGCTCTTTGACTTGTAATTTTTTAAGTGTTCCTGTCTTTCTGCTCATCTGGATAAAATCATACTAGCAAGAAGACAGAATACAAATTGTCAGGGAAGACAGTTTTGCTGGCAACAGGAATTGTAGGATTCCAAGAATAGACAAAAAAAAAAAATTATATTTGCCACTATATGGTTAGCTTGTCTTGGTACTGATGACCAGAAGCACCCCGCAGGGGACCTGACTACATCACCCTAGTGCTTGTTACACACTCCAGTTCATGTATTATACATAGCACACTGCAGGAATACAACTCTCAGAGGAATCATTTTGCTGATTCCGGTCCTCTTTCCCTCTCCACATACTTCCCCGACTTACTGAATGACAAGTTTTGGGGATAGAGGATGAGCAGTTGTACAAAATGTAATGCAGAAATCATAGGACAGAATGCCCAACAGTAAGCTACAGCCACTCAAACCAATCACCACTCCTTACTTAGAGATACTCCCCCATAGATTCACACTGGCAAGCATCCAAACTGAACTGCTACTATCTTTGCAAGCAGCCATAAAGAAAGCCGAGACCACTGAAACGTGAGCCAAAACATATTCTGCAAGCATACTGTGTATTGAGATATTCACTGTTTTCCATAAGTAACGCATCTCAGGGAGCAATGAAGCAGCCGACAGAGGGGAAACAGCACAGGGGTGAAGATATAAACAATCTGGGCCTGAGCTTTTCGAGGTGGGAACCAAGTTCCCGTTGGACTCTGAAGTACCTTTTCCCTTTAGTCGATCCACACAAGCGTCAACACGATAAACACAACTCCAGAACTACTTAAAAAAAAACCTGCAGCAAAATAACCAAATTCAATATTGAAATTGACAAAGATTTAATATTTTGAGCACGTCAACATTCAATTTCAATGTCACCTCCAGAGGCTGCACACACACACACATACAGACACACACACACACACTGAAATATTTAACAGAAGGAGATGGAGAAGAATGAGCAGTATAAATCGTGTGTGGACGTAAAAGTCAAACAGCTGAACGGCATCAAACACTTCACCACTTTCTGAACTTAGTCCAAGTCCACCTAAAAAAAATGGCCAGGAGCAAAGTGAGGAACAATTTTGGTTTGAGAGCAGAGAAAAATGGACACCCAACCAATTTATCCAAAGCTCTGTGGCAAAGTTGCTACAAAGGAGTCAGGTCAAGTATGGAATTACACAGTCTGGATAGGTTTTTTGTAACTTGTGGTATCACAGTACTTGTAGTATCAACATTTTGACAAAAACTGAAACATTTATTTCAAAGTCAAAACTTTTCTTGATGTAAAAACTCAAGCAGTTTTTGTTCTGTGACATCGTCATTTAAAGAATTCGATTTAGTTACTCAACTCAGCGATTGTTTCACAGCTACCACGAAGTGACGAGAGATCATTTACTCTCAGATTTCAATTAATTCTCCGCGTTCACCATTCTCTCCGTTATCGGTAATCATCAGTTGGCAAGCGTGTGCTGATTCTTGGGGCGGATTTAGAGTAATGAACTTATACAGTACAACACAGAACAACTCTCACAAGGGCACGTCTGGAGATTTTATTGCATTTAATAAGGTCAAACTGGAAGAGACAAACAAAGGCACTGTCGGTGATGCACAGCTGAGGTTATGATGCTGCATGTGCAGTGTGTGTGTGTGTGTGTGTGTGTGTGTGTGTGTGTGATGGTATCTTGAGGATACATGGATGAAGAGTGGCAGAGGAAATTCTCAGACTTAACACAAAAAAGTGAAAGATCCTGTTATTGCCCCTCTTCGTTTTTGTTTCATACAGTCAGTCTCTGAGCAAAAAGATTAGAAGATTTTAAAGAAGTGCATAATCTTCTTTAACAGCTTATCAAAACTTTAATGATTTGGTGATAAAGAGCACAAAGTTAAGTAGCCGGTTAAGAGGATAACTCCCCAGTGCAGTCTAGTGATTAGTAGATGAGAATTGGGAGACCGAAAATCCGGGTTGCAAATCCCACTCCTGCCACTTATTCACTTTGAGGGAGAAGAAGCTCCATTTCAGCTTTGGGGGTATTGTCACGGGGTAATCATTTTTGAAAAGTGATAAATGGAGCCCCTTTCCTTCACCCTTTGGAATCCAAAACACATCTTTATTTACGTATTTATTTTGCTGTGTCTCTCTGGTTAACACCCGTCAAGACCCAATTATAGCTGCAGCAATCTGTGCTTTCAAAAGAAGTGAAGCAGACTGTAGTGTCAGGGCTGTGTGCAGTCTGAGCATCTTCTCGTGCAGCTAACCGAGTTCTCTCCAGATCCATGTTGGGATGTTTTAATGAGGGTTTTCTCTGGACACAATGGAGCAGATTGATGAGTTAGTGTTCATGACAGTGAGTCATTTTGGTACGTTCAGGGTCGATTTTGAATAAACAAAATGGACTTTATGACTGATTTGTTGTATGTTTGCTTCATATATGAAGATAAATCCATGTTTGTATGTTTGATTTATAAGATATCCAGCAAAGGCTTTGCTGAATTAGTGAGAGAACAAATGAAGCAAAATGGCAAACCCATCCCCACTTGCTCTATCTCCTCTGAGATAGGGATTCACTTAGTATAAAAGAAGAAAAAAAAGGGGCATTAATTACCTTGTGAAATCTAAAGACCATTAACTTTGTGTGTCAAGTGATGTTTCTCAGCTCCTAATCAGAGTTTTAGTGATATAAATTACTCTTTGGATGAGAAAAACAGATACGGTGTGAGACCGGGTGCACATATGTCTTTTTGTGTGTCCTTGTAGCCATGCACATGCACTCATTTGAGTGTGTTTGTGACTTTGAGAAGCAAGGGGAGCAGGAGAGAGAAGGGGGAAAAAAAACTCAAAGAAAGACAGAGAGGGAGAGACAGGCAGAGAGTGAGAGACAGGCAGGTGGAGAGGATGGAGAATTGTCAGTGTCTTTGTGGTGGTGCTGTGGCATGGCGTGGTGTGGTGTGTTGCGCTGCGGAGAGATAACAGGATGCCTGTGTTGCTTGCTTACCTTTGCTGTACACCACACAGTTGTTTTTGTTGTCTTCCGCTCCCTGCCAAGTCACATCCAACAGCCACCTGGGGCCAGCGCTCAGCACCACCGGGACCGTGCTCTTCGTCTTCTGGACGGGGACAGATAACAAACACTAATCATTTGCTTATTTTGGTGATTAAAGAAACATTAATAACCACTGAGTTATGCTCCTCTGCTGCTCTGAATGGCCATGAACAGACAATTTCAGAAACTATACAGCATGCAACTCAAGTCCACCCAATCCCTTTTTTTAACATTGCTGAGAAGATTTGAAAACCAGGGCAGGTTTTGTATGTGTGTATGTGTGTGTGTGTGTAGTGGCCGACAGACAAAGGCTGCTGTAGTGGTTGGAGTGATGACAAATGGGTGCAAGAGCCTGCATTGTATCATAAAAGGAGACTTATCATCCAGGATTGAACCCAGTGTTTCAGAATCAGATCTCTTAGATTAACATGTACATCTCAGGTGTCGGGCAAATAAAAAAAAAAAGAAAGGATAAAAAAAAAAAAAAGCTGGTGACTTTCAGAAAGAAGGAAGCGAGTGTTCACGGGTGAACTTTGGGTACATTGTGCTTCGCTATCGCCAGGATCTCACTATTTCCTGAAACAAGCAGGGAAGAATTTAAAGAATCAGGATCCATTTCAAAAGGCGATTGAGGTTACAGTTTTTATAATATGCTGGAAAATTATTCGGAATGTGTAAGGTCATTTTTCTTCTTGGTCAAAGGTCAAATGTGTAGTTTTATTTCTCAGAAAGGAAAAAATAAAAGGAGGTGATAGAGTACAACATCCGCTGTAATAAATTCACACGGTGCACTGTCTCCACATTTGCTTGCTCTATTTACCCTCATATGATATTCTATTCTGTTTCATTTGACTTTTTTTATTTTTGCTTCTCTCAGAGTGGTGTGTTGGTGTTGTGTGTGTTTAAATGGGTGGGGTGTGTGGGGGAGCGTAGCAACATCTCAGGCAGTTTGGTTCTGTAGCCTCTTCCTTATAGGCAAAATGTCAGTATTTCAAGGCCATTACTTTTGAACCTTGCGGCCCTCCTTCATTAGGATGGTACAGAAATAGTTTAGCTAAGAGAAAATGGGTTGGAGTGCAATCTCAACACTTCATTTCTTTTTCTGAGGCAGGCAGAGACAGGACACTGTCCATCTGCCTAATGCAACAGAAAAATACTAGTCCTCTCCTGTGCTTTTCACTTATGTCTCCCCCGCACAAGGCAACAACCTTCAAGGATAAATGCAAATGTCACTTGAGCATGTTAAAGGTCTGAATTGGCACAGATATGCACAAGAGATGAGCACTGAGCTCCAGCACTGCACCTGCATGCCCCATCCTCCTCCTCCTCCTCCTCCTCCACCCGCCTATTTCTCTACCCATGAACTCTATCTACTCGGAGGCTGGAGGACACATAGGTTGTTTTTTTTTTTAAAGAGATCATAATTTACAAATAGCAAATACATGTCATAGAGATGATAGAAATCTGTTCAAATTAAGAAAAGAAATGTCTAAATAGTCCTCATAAAATATCTAAATTTATATATATATAAATGTATATATAGCACTGCACATTGGCAAACTACACTGCCAAACTGATCAAACACAGACAGTAAATTATGTCTGTTGATGTTCTTATTCCTTCTCCTGGCATCTTCTTATCCCATCCTGGCAGCAGATGAGAGAGAGAGGACCTCTGTAATTTAAGTCATCCGCGATTTCACATTTCAAATTAGCCTCACAATAAAGTCTTCTATCTGGCTAACCTGAAAATCTCACACCCCTGTCAAAGGAGCAGTGCAGACCGGCCGATTGTTGCTAGGACAACTATCTGAAATGGGAATCAGATTAACCCTTTCTTAGATCTCCAGACTGGAGCCATCTCTTATTCAGCAGCGAGAGGCCTCTCTGCCTTCCCTCTGAGCCTCTGGGAATTCATGATATTCCAGCTGCTCTTAATATAGCCAACAGGGGCAAAATACCACATTAACTAGATGTGTTCCCACTGTTAGGATTCTGATCGACTGTGTATTAAATAATTGCAGTGATCAGAAGAGCTACTTGACATTTTGCTTTAGAAACTTTTACCTTCTGATTGAAATATAAAGATATAATGTGTTACTTTTTTCCTTTGCCTCATTTTGGTGTGAAACTGAGCAGCAACAGCCCATGACAACCTGTCAGTGCAAATTAACATAATAAACCTATAGTGACAATAGTGGCCCATTTGCTTTGTAAGCATGCTGCATGCAGCAGCCGTCACAAAGACAAAGAAATGCAGAAGAGCAACTGCGCACAACATATTTGGGATTAAGACACGATGGCGTCACTGCAGGGAGGGGCGTCTGCAAATGAAAACATTTGTACAACCGGATCAGTTGGCCTAAGTGGCTGAGGCCAGAAGAAATGCAGATTGACAGGCAGAAAATTACAATTTCCCTGGAGCATGGGAGCATATGATGAACTGGTTTTACAGAAACAAACTCTCTTCTCTCTTCTACCTAACAATCATACAGCCAGGGGATGTGACGTATGAAAGCTCTTTCCTGTACAAAGCAGCAGACTAAGTGGAGTTTGCAAAATGTGCTGACCCCTAATCCATAGATAAATATGTCAGCTGCAAAACATATATGGATTTGCATGTATACAAGTGGCTAATCATAACTTATTTCCTATTGCAATGTCATCTTTGTGATGTAAATAAGCTGAAAATATTCCTAATATTTGCAGGTATTTGTAATACAGAAATTGACATTAAAAAGAAGGAGATATTTGTTTCATTTATAGAGATACAGCGTTTAATATCAGTTTACAGTCTATCATGCCTGTCAGAGCCTGTAAAAACCTTTCTGTCCTTCCCCTCTATGTACTGTGTTATGGTTTATCCACCTTCTGCCTTCACTCCAGTGGTTTCAATACTCTCCTGGTATTTTTATTTTATTTTTTTTTCCCTCTGAGCTCTGTTACCGCTCCTCGTGTAAGAGATACAGTGACCAAAACAGTGTAGTCAGCGAGGAAGTGATTACAAACTGATGCTCCAAATTCGCTGTAAAATGAAAATCAATATTTCCACAAGTTGCTGCAACATAAAAGATAACCTTCATTGATTTTTCTAGACTTAGGCCTCTGTGATAAAATCTAATATAAATTTTCAGCCACACGGATTTGGATCAGAGCAGAGCAGGGGCTGAACGATAAGTTCCGTGCACATCTCTCAGACTTGGATCCCCCCCCCCCATTTTCCCTTTTCCAAGGCAGGGCTGTACTATTTATAATTGGCCCTGTGTGAGCAAAAGCTTCTATCAGGAATCTGTTCTAATTTTTATTACTGAGAAGCTAAAGCCTGTTCCAGATAATTTGGAAATTTCAGGGGAATTGTGATAGAGCTGATGGCACAGCCGGACTGACTCCAGAAAGGAGCTAACCTGTAATAGCCTCTGTGGCTGCGCTGATTAAATGTTGCCATAGATGAAAGACCTGCCATCACCGCAATAAATTAACCAATCACACAAATCCCAAGTCGCTACTAATCCCTCCTTGATACCATGATCCTCTGATCAGCTGAAGGAGGTGAAGAAGAAAGTGGCTTGTGACACTCAGCCTTCCTCTAACTCAGTGCTACCCTGTGTAAACAACAAGCTAATGATATCACCGCTGACCATTTCACCACCACTGGCTACTCTTAACCCACTTCATGGTCAGGGCAGGTGAAATCGATACAAACCTTGGTGGGAATGATTATTTTCCTCATTTTTTCCCCCCTTCCTCCATCAAGGTCACTGACTGGCACTGTATCCGTCTTGATCCCACAGCTGCAGGATTTAGACAACTGAGAGATCAAAACCACTCCGTCTGAATATCTCAAGACATTCATTGGCTTTATACGTTCCGCTTTCAACACCCACTCAGTATGAAGTAGTGCCATTTTGAAACAAAAACACCAGTTGAAATATTTCAGCAAATAATGGTATGAATGGTACTTGAATAACTGAATACATTTCACTTTCTCTCCCTCACATTGCATTTGTCCCCGTGTTAACATCCCAGCAACATATCCCACATAATTTTCAAGTGCCACGTCCTTCTCAGACAACACTACCAGCAGGATAAATATAACAAAAAAAAAAACAAGCTTATGTATGGGTTATGTCAGTTTTATATGTTCTCTGTTTCTAACATGGGAGTGAGGATAAAGGATTTGTACCTGTTTTACCAGTCAGTTTACAGCAGACAGCACACTCACACCTTGATAACGTCCATTGCAATTAGTTGTTCACTGCGATGAAACAAATTGCATGTGGTCAACTGGAAATTTCATTAAGGGAGATTTTCCTCTAGCCCTCGTTATCGCTCTGCGTATTAATATTTTCTTAGCCTCAAGGATGGATGGGTTGCATGGGTCTTTTTTTTTTTTTTTTTTTTTGGATGAATAAAATGGCCAAAGACAACCTCACAGTCATTGTTCTCCCACTACTTTCCACGCTGGGAGAAGCAGTGTATATGCTTAGTTGGGTGCTGCATATTTTTCATTACGCCCTGAAATAAGATTCTCTGTCAACATCCGACATAAAGTGGGAAACACCTCCATTTCTCAAGTCTGCTTTTGTGTCATTTTCTCCTCTTCTAAATGGCCACGGTTACATCTGCTGAAATGAAAAGATACCTACATACTGCTTTCATCCCCCCCCCACCCCCCCACCCCCTCTAAGGCTGTAGCATCTGCTATTGGGAGACTAAATAACAGAAATATGCAGGAATTGCACACTAATTCCCTTTAGAGATAGATCTTGGCTGGTGCCCTGTCATAAATCAGAGAATTTCGATATGAAATGAGGCAAGCTGCTCTAATCATTTCTGCATTTCAAATTGGATCACTGGCTCAATCGCTTGGCTTTTAAACTGCTTGCCTAAGAGCAAATGTGAGGTGGGAGATAATTCAGCTGAAATCTCTGCCTGCTCTGTGCGGCAGTTAGTTTACTGCTTGAGTGCAAGAGAATGCTTTTTTCTTTCCTTAGCCCATCTTTCTCTTTTCAACTTTGTTAAATTGACTTTTCATTTTAAAATCGATTAAATTGAGAGAGTCACTGCTGTTCCCAGAATCTTTAAAGGGACACCCATCACTGTGCGCATGTGCCTTTATTTGGCTGCCTCTATCATGGTGGCGCTATGGGGAATAAATATTTTCTCATTTAAATCTTTTATCCTGCTGACTGGACTATACGCATCAAAGCTCATGTGCTGCATTAGCTATTACTTATTTCACCCCATTGAAATCTTCACACTGTTGCATTTATATTGAATATGGGTGGCATTGCATGACCACTGTATGTTCAGTTGTTTAAGACAGAACAGAGGTGTAATAAGGCAGACTAATCACTGGCTGCTCTGGATTTTGAATTTTGAAGCAATGCAAAATCATTAATTTAAAAATTTGTAATAATTTCAAACTGAAAAATATGCTGCTTACTGAATCGGGGAGGAGAGGAGTGAAGAATACAGATTCGCAGGGAGGTGGGGACTCAATCCATCCTCTATTCTTGAAAACCTTCAAGCACATTGTGGTGCTCCAACTCTAAAGCCAAACAGTTTAGCGTAAGCTGCACCTGCCCTGAAGACAAGCAACCCTCTTTCTCCTGCTTCTTTCCTTTCCTGTCCTTCTACTTTCTATCATTTCCTAAGTTTTTCCCTCATGTCTCCTTCCCTTTTCTTTATTTTCCCACTTTCATCTCCTCCCTGTCATCTCTCATAGCCTTTCCTTTAATATTTCCAGATCACCTGCACCACTCTCCACTGATTCAGTCACAACTTCTATATGAATCATCCTTGCTTCCTTTCCACCACCTCTAGCCCTTCAGCATAAGACTACAATACCCTCAACTTCCTTTGTAGTGAAAAATGTTAAATTCAACTTCACAAGTAATTGCACGTGTACTGCAGTAACTATGTGTAATGAGTATGTCCTGAGAACCATTTGAAGTTGTAAACAAGAGAAAGTAGAATATGTAATGCATGTGCTCCAGGACTATCATGTCTTGGAGGCAGAGCGCACATGTACACACACATGTACTTCTTGTGTTCGGCTTTGGTCAGGGGACAGAACAGCCCTGTCGTTTCACTACTCACACTTTGAATTACTCAAATTTTCCATTTGAATTCAATTGGGAAGGACTTGTTTGATCTTTTGCATGTAAGTTAGGGCTGACTCCCCAAGCAGCAAGAAGCTATGTGAGGGAACATAATAGAGAACCTGGAGCCAGTAATGCTCACCTGTATGGATATTACCATGGCCCCTGGGGGTCAAGGTGGCAGGTGGCGTATTCTCTGGACTGATCCATGCTTTCTCTGTTGGGAATAAACATGCGGATGGGGGATTTCTTCAAAGAGGAAGCAAAGGGAACTCAAGGAGTCAATCAGTCAATGGGGGTCACAACAAATCCCTGCTCTCATAACCACACAAGGAAGACTAGGATCAGTCAGAGGCAGTAAATAAAGACAAACAATAAAATAGTAGGCATGATGCTTGAATAAAGCCCCTGACTTGAGATAAACCTCGGTGCCCTTCTTTAGGTATTGGATTTTAATATTCTTTTGAACTCCCGTCTCTTCTCTGGTGGAGTTATAAATTTCACGATGCATTAGAATGTCATCTACTGTATGTGATTTTACAATTCAGGAGACGCTCTCATTCTTTTCAGCCAATCTCCTGATTCAGAAACTGAGCTCTACCTATATCTGGGTGTTGTGAAAACTAATTGCAATAAACATGGTCAAAAGCAGAAGAAATAAAAAGGTAAAAAATAAACACACAAAACATTTGTAACGCATTACAAACATACCTGTTCTAATGACAACCGAACTGAACAAAGGTATCTGTGGTTTTCATACCACCTGATCATCTACATATTGCCACAGTCTTCAATAGTTTGATCTTTGCATGCACTTCAGAGAAATGGGGTCTCGCTAAATCCACCATAAAAGACCAACAATATTTACACCAAGTTAAGTAAATAAGATAAAGATGGTGAACTTGCCCCTTGCTAAATGCATTAGACGTGAACTCTCTTATCAGAGTCTCAGCACACGGACTGTTAAAAGATGGGTTTCCCAAGCTGGGGATGGTCTTTGTTACCCAATTAGTTTGCCGACGACCCCGTGGTATAATATTCCTGCTTTGACAGCCTCATATGCAACCACCTAATGAGGTGCTGCTGGACCACCATGGAGCAAATGGACACTGTCCAGACCTTCATCTCCACAAGCACCTATCAGCTTTCTTATCTTCATTGCTAGCTTTTAATTTTTTTCAGAAGACTTGAAGTTTTCTGCTTCATTGTTCATCAGTCCAGTCATTTTGACAAGGCTTTGTCTTTGGTAGGGCTTGAGCCAACTGGGCTGAAGATCAGAGGGCTAAGGCCAGGATAGGGGACAGCAAGGACTTATTAAGGTCTACCATTAGGGGTTCGCCTCCCTGTTGAGTGGTTGTCCTCCTTTCTCTGAAGAAGGTGAAGAAAGCAAAGCCTCTGTGGTTCTCCACTTCCCTCACCAATGTGATCAAGTGAGAAAGGAAAGAGTGAAATACGATATTATTTTAAAGAGGGACTGTGTCTATGAAGAATGCGGTAAATAATATATGATTTTGCAGATATCTCAGAATCTCATTTCCCTCACTTTCTAACAAGCAGCTCAAACTTTAAATCTTGAAACTCTCTTTAAAAAATGATGGAGACAACTGCTAATTATATCTACAATCAGAGATTGGTCAGTCATCTACAGCTTCCACCAAACCCCACTCTGAACTCATTTTCTGAGAATACCAAGAGTTCTATCAGGGGCTTGCAAATGAAAACAATCAAGAAATATTATCTTCACCACTTCTCAAGGAAGTTGCTTTAACATATCATGAGTTACAGCCATGACAGTGACAGATGGCAAAGCAGCTGGCACCACTCAACTTTGTTTCACTTTTCTTTTTGCTTCTTCTTCTTCCTCTTGTGTTTTTGCTGCAATAGAGGTCTGTTGTGTATTGAAGTGTTGGATAAGCATTCATTTGGGAAGTCATATTGTGTACTGTAAAACAAGGCGATATGTGTGAAGCCAGGGACTTCTGAGCTTCACTATTGTTGCCTGCAACTAATATCCAATAAAGACAGACCAAGCTTTGCATATTTGTCGACTCCTTTAAAACGAGGTATATCACATCTCCCGAAATCTGCTACGAGCCGTCATTCAAATTCATAAAACTCTGAGATAAGTGTGTAAGTGATAGTGTCTGACTTGTTTCAGTGTTGTGCTATCCCAAACGGAACAGTTGTTCATGAATGTTAATGTTGATATCAAGCTGTTTGGGTGTTTACGATGTACAGAAACCATAGGCGTGCAGATAGTACTCCTTCTTCAGTGTGACAGTCTGCTACCCAGAGTATCGCTCTCTGATGAGCCACTGGCAGACAGCAAACACCAGAGAATTGTGAGGAGAATGGACACCCAGCTCGCCCTTTGAGCCCTGCGGGTGTGAAGAGTGGCCCCACCGGACCTTGAACCTCATTGGGGCTTTCAGCCATCACCAGTCCTGCTCTGCTACTGCTGAATGGTGACTGAACAGACTGTTGAAGGAAAGCAGCTGCTTGTCTATCTATTGTACATAGAATATATAGTTATACTAAATTTTCTCGGGCCAGGATATGTTCAACAAGTTTTAACAGATATATTGTTTAATATGCTTAATTTTGAGAAAACATGGCACTCCACTATCATTCTCAATCATTGTTTAAGTTTCAGTACCAATTGTTGTATTTATCACAAGGCAATGATATATTCATGGGTAAAAATGCTACACCTACTATCCAAAATAAAAAGTCTGATACAGAATTTGTAAAACTTTTAAACCAAAATTACAGCGGATTATGCTGCAAATTATCCCAATCTTTGCATTGGTTGTTTGATCATATCACCTTATCCTTGGCCTATTTGAGGAAGCCATGCAGCCATTACAGCAAGCACAAAGCAAATCAGTGAGTCCTGCTCTGCTTATCAGGGGACCTGCCATATCAGTTTGGGTAGTTATGTTGTGATGTAAGGACAGAAAATGTCAAATACACTTGTAGATCAAGTCAACCATGCATTATCTCTCAAACAGTGGAGCTCGGCTGTGGCTGTACTACTGTTCCTCCGACTAGCTAGAGTACTTCATGGTTAATACATGG
The DNA here is from genome assembly GCA_032353495.1 of Ctenopoma kingsleyae. Taxonomy (NCBI): domain Eukaryota; kingdom Metazoa; phylum Chordata; class Actinopteri; order Anabantiformes; family Anabantidae; genus Ctenopoma; species Ctenopoma kingsleyae. Next base: position 20,146,737 of record JAUBNQ010000008.1, on the reverse strand, counting down.
AGCTGTGGGCGGCAGTAAGTTCCAGCCAAGCACTTTTTAAATGCGGGGCTTGGAAAAATATAAATAACAATAAAAACAATGTCTGTGTGTTCCTTTTGCCACAGTCTAATGCTCTCTCTCTCCATTTGACTCACAAACAGACATCAATGTCATGTTGATCTGTGTTAAAAAAGCCCAGATTTAAAGGGCTACTTCAATAGAATGAGCTTGGATGTTTTCTGCTTTTAATGTAAGAACATGAAAACCCTCGATAATGCCATCGATAAATATATGGATGACACTGAGTGAAAGGAAAGCAGGCCAGATAATTACCATTTTACCCATCTGAAGAGACCCCAGCCCTGATATTGGTTTAAACCCAAGAAATAATTGATGCATGCAATCACAAATTGGTTCTCCGCCTAAAATTTGGGCCCATTATTTCATTAGATGAAGCCACATTCTTTGTGCCAAAATTATTTGTGTGTCCAACACAGAAATTCAAATCCTGTTAGTCCTGATAATGTCTGGTGTTTTTCAAATTATATCCAAGACAGTGTGACTTTGTGATAGAAAGCGCATACCACCTTTAAATGCAAACATAAATCACATGGACGATCTAACTGTTGTTTTTTTTTTCAAGTGTAATGTAATAGTTTGTTTATGTGCATGTGCGTGCATATTTGATATTGTGTGTATGGGTGTGTGTCATTTAGCAGTTATACTGGGGTGCCTTCTTGCATATGTAATTGGATGTTACTGTAAATAATTGCCTGGGCATGTGCCAGTGTGATGATGGTGATGATTTGTGTGTGCGTCGGCTCACGTGCTGCATGTGTGTAGAACATGTGTGCATGGGATTCTGTAGGTTTGTGTGAATCTGTGTGTGTGTGTGTGTGTGTGTGTGTGTGTGTGTGTGTGTGTGTGTGTATCTGTGTGTGTGCGAGCGCATCTGCCCCATCCGTACTCCACTCTCAAGTCCCACTGATTCTCCTTTCCAGCCATGTTGAATCCTCTTTTCCTTATCAGGCGAGCCCAGGCCTGCATCAGGCTCTCCTTGCTATGACAGAGGCTACAACAATAGGCCTGCGATACCGCTGCTTAGCGCTGCGTTTCGGAGGGGAAACCTGCCACGGGCGCAGATTAACTACAACACACACACACACAAAATAGATTGCAGCCTCCAAAACAAAACATTTTTCAGAATGCCTCCTCTTGATTAATGAAGCAATGACAAGAAGAAAAATATAATTTCTGAAACAGAAAAATCCGCCACCACTTGTTAAAGTTTAGGGGTACCTAACAATAAACATATTGGAAGGAGAGGGTGGGCAAAGGGAGGGAGATAAATGGCTTGAATGATGGGCTGAATAATTTCTGGAGCATTTTTTGGTCGCACAGACCCATATTCTTACCCTTGTACTAAATTACACAATAATCACACTCCATCGGTTGACAGCCTCTGCCTCTCTCTCTGTCCCAGGTGAAAATTAGGACAGTATCTTGACATTTTCGCTCTTCTGTAGTCTACATGGTAAAGCTCTCTGTTCACAGCTAAAAGCACACAGGCTGCACGTGCACGCTCATAATGCTCATGCCCTCCACACTGCAGCGCATGTACACTCAAACAGGGGAACACAATGTAACCATACATGAATTTAATAGCTTCTGTAGATTTCAGCAAAACTTTCTGTTCTTTTCTGCCATATCGTGCACTCATCTGGGTTTAGATGGTGGGTAAATAAGCCACAGTATGATTATGATCATGCATGATTCTAGGCTAATATTGTGATACTGTGCTATGGTTGAGTTGGTTATTGTATATAATTAGCGCATAGCACCTATTGACTTTTATTATGTCCTTGTAGCCTGTTTCAGAAATGACTGCCTTTGCAGTAGAGCCCTTGTATGAACAACAGATTACTGTAGTAGATTTGTTTTATCATAAACTAATACTCACACCAAAATTAGCTAATACACAACACAAGTGTATTAAGATACAAGATAAGATAAAAAACAGCCCGATAGATGTTAATCTGGAATTAAGTAAGTTGTGTGCATTTCAATTACCATGTAATTTGCACTAAAAGGCCCTCAAAACACATAAAGACCAGAATTCTATTGAATCCAGACTCATTACAGTGCACCTTGACTAAGCCCCAGTAATTAGCAATGGTAAGGCATTGTACAAGAGGCGGCAACACCCTCATCAACACACATTTACAACAGAGCTTTAAATCTGCTGCTCATTATTAGCTTGCCTCCCAATCAATTATTAACACCTACAATGGAAGCCAGGCTCACCAGGGCCAGGCCTCTTACTCCAGGCAAACTGTGGGCCACCTTCTCCTCCCGGTTCTGTCCAGCATAGGTAATTACTGCTTTTAAAGACACCTGCTACTCAATAGCTTCGACCCAGACTGTTAATTTAGCCCCCCTGATTGCAGACATTTATGTCTGAGTGTCACTATTAATTCGCGTTAATTTGGAGAGCGCGAGGCAGCCGGGCGGAGGCATTGTCGGCAGCCAGTTGAATTTGCTCGTTGCTCACCTGCGTCAGGGCTGCGGCTGTAATTGGAGTCTAATGGTCTGATTGATCAGTGGGAGAAGTGAGGGATGAGACGGCGCTCTGGCAGCTCCATCAGTCAGACAGAGAGGAGGAAGAGGAAGAGGAACAGAGCAGGGAAAGCAGCCGACAGCAACAGCAAAATGTTAAGTCGGGGATGTTTATTCATTTGAGATCGTTTTGCTCTTACTCACTGTTTGTCTTTCTGTCTGTGACCTACTCAAAGAAGGTCACAGACAGAAAGCCAACTCTATGCCTTCTTCACCTTTGACTTATTTGCTAAAAAAGTGTTCTGACCCAGGTCAGTGGCTTAGATCTCAGTTCTTTAAATATACATAAATATAGCGTACATGTGGAAATTTGTGGTATATGTGATCTTACAATGATAAAGAGCAGAGTAGCACAGTAAGGCCAAGCATATGAGCTGTCCAACACAGTTCAATACTATTGTGTTAACAGGTCTGCAACAGCAATAACTATAACTCCAGTCTCTCATGCCAAGCTGAGCCCCTGGGGTCTACAGACCTGCCACGGCCGACCCATCAGCTGTGAAATCTGCTTTCCTCTTTGATAAACGGTCGAGATGTGACCCTATCTCTGTCCAGCAGATGCCCAGATTTCCTGTCATGCTTTTTCCCCCTCTGTTTTTCCTGCCGTGTCTCTCTCACTTTCTCTCCCTCTCTCTTTTCATTCTTTCTTTTTCAAGCTTCACACCTCTCTTTCCAGGCTTGTCTGGACAACCGCATGTAACGCTCCACTCGCCGTTCTTTCTCAGCACCATCAATCACTCTGCTCAGCTACTGAGGCCTGCCGTCCACCAGCAGCCAAACCCACATTGGCTCCCATGCCACACCACATGTGGTTAGGCCAGCTCCAACTACAGCTACCATTTGCTTCCTCTACAGGCCCCCTACCCCCTTTTTTTTCCCCACCCGCCTATTCTACCTTTACCTACAGAGGACTACAGCCTAGGCACTGGACCTTACATACTTTGCCAAAGTGCTGCTCCTGTCCAGTTTAATGCAAAAGCTGCTTAAAATCACAATATTTTCATTATTTACTGTAAGCCACTTTAAGGAGTCATTACACTTAGTCCCTATCTGGGCGTTATGCCAAGGATTGAGAAATGGACCTATGCACCGTACGTAGCAGGTCGACAAAAATAGCTTGACCTCTAAAAAGTCACCTCTTAAATGACATGTCTGGATGAAGGGATAAAATATGCCTGATTCCAGAGAGGGCATATCAGTATCTCACCAGTGGGTCATGTGTTTCAAGCATGAGAGAGGTGTCACTCCTGCCATATACCTGGCTGCCTTCAGGTAATTCATTCCCCTCTATGGTTTCAAAAAATCAAAGAGAGTAAGAGGAGATTTAATAGTCTATGGAGGTCACACTTCATAAAAATGACTGAGAGTGCCTCCTAGCTGAGATAGAGGCCCATGAAGCAATGAGCCTTTATTTCTACCTCAAACGCTTTCTACTGCCTTCTGACCCTGGTCTGCAGCACCAGTCGCCCTGACATGCATCAAAACTAGCCAAGTCCCCCCTCCCTACCCCCCACTTCTTTTTCTCACCTCCCTTTCCTCACACTCACATGTGTTATTTCAACTTCTCCCTCTTTCTCTCACCAGGTGAGACATCAGGGGTTGTTCCTGTCTCGATGTGTCAGTGTTTGAAGATTTGCAAAAACTCCCTTGCCTCCCACTGAAATAACTGAGATAAATGTAGTAGAGCCATATTACGGATGTTGCTGGTGCCTGCATGTTTAACAAGGCAACAGCTTGATGATGAGAAGTTTGATTAAAGAAAAAGAAATAAAGAAATTAATGTGTGCTAGTGTGAATGAGACGACTCCCTAACGATTTGCAAAAAGAGAAAAACTGACTGATACAGTAGTTTCTGGCATATACAGCGTGCAAGAAACTAAGTAAAAAGTTTCAATGAACCCTAAAAACAGGCTCAATAAAACAAAACATACCAGTTGGGCTGACCTAGCCTTTAATGAGAGATAGTGAGAACCTGCTAACAGCCAGTACCCGATTTGAGAGATGAAACTTAGTAGAGAAGGAGGGCAAGCAGCAAAGCATTGAAAGGGCCCCATGAGAGTAGACACACATGAGATCCTTAAAGGCAAAATGCCAGAGCTTTTTCCTCTTGCTTTTAATTGCAAGGGAGGTTTGGCATATTCTGTAACCCTTCCACAGCCTATTACAGGTGATGACCAGCACCTGCTCAATTGTTAAAAGAAAGAACACACACACACACACACACACACACACACACACACACACACACGTGAAAATGTGGCGAGGAGCTGGAAAGTAACAATGAATTCCTCAGAGGACAGTTAGTTAAGAACTTATGATGTTGCCAAAAGCAACAATCAGTTTACACATCTAGTGCAGCAGTTGTGTGGCGAATTTGTGAAGTTTGAACCTACTGGAAACACTCAGACAACAAGCAATTCAAAAAGATGTTTTATATGACATCATCTTGCTAAGTCTGAGGGTCATTGGAGGGACAGATGAAGGTTGGTTTTGGATGCCTTTCAGGGAAATGCATGCAGAGATTGCTGGAGAAATATATGGAGTGTGTTACTTTGGAAGGCAACTTGAGGTGTTGCTCTGTCAAATCACTTTTACGCCCAAGGATAACTGGCTTTACCCTGAGAGAAGCCATATTTCATGGCTATAATACAGCCTGAGTTATTTAAAGTCACTGATGACTTCAAAACCACAAGGGGAGCTTAGAAAACAGTCAAAACTGCTCTGAAATGATTTAATAAAGTTATGCGTTTAAGGAATCTGGGAAACGAGGGAGGACCTCTGAGTGCAAAATCCTTGTGGACGTTTCCTTATGTTTCTTAACTGGATGGTGATGATGAGTCTGGTTACACATTTAATAGGAATTTCTTAATTAATCCAAATGCAGACTGGAATATCAAACCCGTGCAGGACTTGTCATTTCAGCAGAGCAGCAGGTCGACACAAGCCTCTGCTGGGATCTTTGAAACAAGAGATATAAAGCTGCTGTGTGCAGGCTAACATCAAACATAATGGATTGTGACTTCATTTAGTGGATTCCTGGACTGAGCTCAAAATCCACCAATTAAAGTGTTTTGTCATAAAATATGCAGATTAAATAGTTAAAATGGACGCACTTCAAAGGCTTTTGTTGGGGGCCAGTTGGATCTCGAAAGAGTCACCTCAGTAGGTCTGAATGTCATGGGAATTACAATTAATATAGTAATCATGTCGCTATGGCTGCCAGAGTTTGGACAAATAAAGTGATTTAACAGGTTTAAACAATACTGGATTTTAGGACCTAGTTTTTAGAACAACAACCACCTAGTGAATTTTGTATGGGGCAATGCTGGCTAATAAATAATTAGATTACTTCTAAAAAAAAGGACTTCAGAGAATCTTGAGCAAAATCCTAAACTATGATATATATAAAACGTAAATGTATAGTATAATAATTGTGCCCTATTAAATACATTCCAATGTAAACCTAGTGACTATGTTGCACTTTGCTTCCACAAAACTGATGAATGCACACAAGACGAGCATTCTCATCATTGGCTTTTGCTGATCAGATATTACCAAATCCAGGATTCCTGTTGTTGAATATTAAACAGGTAGTATTCAAATCTTATTGTATAACATCTGATCCCAGCTTAAGTTTAGCACTGCAGCTCAGTCTTGTTTTCGACTGCGACTTACTCTCTGTAATCGACTCTGTGACAAAGCTCGAAACTTGCTTCGCTGAGTCTGGATCATCTATTAAATCACTTTGCATATCACACTTAGCTTACCAGTAGTTACTTTAACTTGCTCTTATTTTATTCATTTAAGTCTCTCCTGTTACATTCCAGTTGCAGTTCTTCTTTTATTACACAGCTAATGTAGGTTAATATTAGAAAGCACTGCCGAAATGTTCAAAATTATACAGTTGATCAAATCAAGGACATACCAGTGTGGTGCTGTCAGTGCTCATTTCGATCTTCCCCTCAAAGGGTCCCCAGGTTGTCCCCACAGGGAGCTGCTGCCGGCTGTGGATCCGACGCTCGCCATCTTTAAGGAAGGCATCCAACTCTCCTGGAAAACACACCAGAACCCAAAGCAGTCAGCTATCGTGCTCTATACAGAAACACAAGTTCCACATCAAATCACAGTGACATTCTTTCATTGTCATTTCCTCTAAAACCTACATGTGCGATCACATTACTGCCTCAAACCCTGCAGTAAACAGTGAAGGTTAAAGCCAAGCAGTATCAAAATGGATAAGCAAATCAAGTGAGCATCCATCAGATGGTGTACCTCAGACACATGGCACGCTAACCTTACTTGAAAGGTGTCTTGTGTTGAGATAATCTCTGTGAGACAGTGCAGGCTCACTGGCTGGCGAGAGTAAGTAGCGGCGGGCCTATTTCTGTTGCTCGAGGAAGGCTGGGCCCTTGTTAGTGCTGTGCAGAGCTCCAGTTAATTAACAGTGAAACTGGATAGTACTGTTAGTACTACCGGTGCTCACCTCCCTGACACCCCCTGCTATCTTATCGCTTAGATTCAGTGTACTTTTTTGGGATGGTGATTAATCAAATAGTTATGATAAACCCCGCGGCAGTCTGTGACATAGTTTACTGAGGAGGATGTTTGCCTGTGCGCGTGTGTGTGTGTCGCAAAAGGAAAAGTATGCAGCTCTCAACCATACATTTCCGACTGGTTGCCTTGACAACTCAAAGAAGTCTTATTGGAGGTTTGATGATTCAGACATCTGCAAGTACAAGTTTTACAAGTCTAGTTTTATAAACTCTCTGGACACAAGAAGTTCAGCAAACTCAGACAAAATGGGCTTTTTTCCATCAAATCTGAATCATGTTTTTTAAATGTGTCTAATCATGGTTTGGCTTTAGGGAGGTCAGAGATCTGGGTCAGTTACAGAACATCCTTTTTGTCCTGGGAAACTCAAACTAAAGCATGAAACTCCATATCCACATTATGTAATCAGAATAATAAACATAATGCATTTGTACTCAAACTGTACATGAGTTGTTAACATAGAGTATTTTAACCTATTTGTTCACAAATGTGGCTCAGAGATCTTCAGGGCAGCCCATTCAAATGATCACTGAACTTTCTGCATATGTGATATAATTACCTATTCAGTCCTGTTCTACTCTGTTAGTATCAGCTGTGTATCTGCAGCACACTATTATGTCTGACTGTTGTGCAGGAATTGAAATATGTGCTTTTGTGCTCCTTTGGATGCATAATCATGATCTAAACATTAGGTTGGTGTTGTCACCTGGTACGAATGACACCTTGTTGATCATATACTCCGTGGTAGTCACTAACAATAAAGAGCTAAATGTCATGCATAATAAATAAATTCACTCATTTGATCAGGCCTTTGTTATAGTTAGAACACACCAACAAAACTGATATTTAGTTTTATTTTAGAGAATAATTCATGCATATATTTGGATTAGGTCCTAAAATAAGATCATCTGGACGAGGTTATCTCATTGTTTCTTTTGCTCTGTGTCCTCTCTCCCCTTTCTACGTTCCTGCTGTTGCATGTTGTCTTCCCAGTGCTGCAGTGGAAGGTGGGTAAGCTCATTACAGAGAAATAATTAAACATTGGTGCACAGCTGGTCGTCATCACTGAGAGCAACAGCCACCGCTTGATGCATTCTGTTTGTCCTCAGATAAGACCCACGGCCTTTAACCGCTTGGATGCGAGTTCCTGTTTAGCCCCGCTTGACACACTGCTACAGCTACCCCCACCCCCCCTTAGCCAACCATTCTGATTCCACTTTTCTCTCTTTTTTTGGGTGGGATGCTTGAAATATAAAAAAAAAAAAAAGAGAGAGAGAGAGAGAAAAAGGGGGTAACAGGTAGTGTGGTGGTGGTGGGGGGCATGATTCAATTTGTGCAGTTTGTGGTCCACCATGTTTAGATGCCAGTTGTGTGCATCTCACACCAAATGTTGCCTGAGGACCTTGGCTCACAGATGGCCTGTCACATCTGTTGCAGATACTAGTAGAAGATCTCCACAAAAACACCCGTGGATGAATAATGAGTTCCCTTCATGGACGGCTCTCTGCGAGCACTTACGGGTTTACTAACATTGCACAACTACACAGATAGACTTGTCCTGTTATAAACTGAGTTATTAACAATTTTTGTAATTATGGCAAATAAATTTAGATCAACTAAAAAGGGCAACTTGTCAAACTACAAGTATCAAACAGAGGAAAACTTATGATGAGCTGTTGGGAGATTTTTTACAAACTTAGTTCCTGTGTTTTTTCTTCAACGTTCCTCGTCAACCAATACCACACAAGTTCATGATGTGGCTTAAGAGCTGTACCCCATCCTCCAAATCCCAACCAACCCCTTTCTCTCCACCACCTTCACCCTCTCAACCACCACCACCTTCCCCACTACACCCCTCCCTCGATAAGATCATCATCTGTCACTAGACTCTAGGGTCTGTTCCTGCACTCCACAGATACTTGGCAGACCAATGAATGCCCCTTTGTGTGGAGAGATCCTCCTCAGATAGCACCCAAGATGCTCCGCGTTGGCATCTGTTTGTGTTTTTATGTGTGTGTCCTGTCTTTCTTTTCTGTTATGGTGCAGAGGAACAGGGAACCTCATCTCTCCTTCAGTAGCATATGACTGAATGCTAATGAGTCTCTCAGTGGCAGGGTGCCAGCCTGGTGTGATTTAAAAAAATAAATGGGTGTTGACCACTGACAGAAAGATAGCCTAAAAGAGATAAACTACCACTCTTTAAATATATTTGATATAATAAGAGACATTTAAGCAAATCTTTGCAATTTCCAATTAAGGTTGGAAACATTATCTTATTCCATACTGTGTGACAATATCATGTGTATTTTGTATTTTCTTGTTCCAGCTTTTCATTTAAACTGCAGGATATACTGTTTGATTTATTCAAATGCTACATGCTCCATTTATTCAGGGCTACATGTTTTATAAGGTTCCAACACAAAATCGGACAGCGACATAACACAGAGAAACCTTGTGCATAATTATATACATATTTCTTTAGTATCTTAGTTTGTATTTACAGCAGAATCTTTGGAAACATTCACATCAGAATTTCAGACAAACTTCTACAGAGTTGTTCACTTAACTTGTAATGATTTTGAACACAGGAAGTTTTTTTAAAGACTTTTTAAGGTCTGTTTTTTAAGTTGCACCTTTTTAAAAATCAGACTCTTTAAATCTAAATGCTATGACACCTTAACAGTTTGATGTGATTTATGACTGCTGCTCCAATATTATCCTGTATTTAAAACGAAATAATCAATTCACATTTCACTGTAAATGTTTCTGTTAATGTGTATAAAGTTTAAGCCTGAATATTCTGAATATAATTTCTGGCCCACAGTAAGGCCTGTGCTAGTGGTCAGACATGACAAATGACATCATCAACTCTCAACTGCAGATTAACATTTGTTCGAGCAATGGATCTGCCTGAGCTACGTTCAACATGAATTTAACTTCTTCAGCTAGTTCAAAGGACCAACTTCAATGCAAAGAACTCGCCTGCGGCACTAAGAAAAATACTCTGATTATTGACCCAGCTTATGGTCTGCTTCACCTTTTATCACACAAATCTTAAGAGTAAGGGCGGATGTTAAAGGGAAATAAAGAATGACAGAATCAAGTGGGAAAATATCCTTGAGCTTTGCACGGCAGGCGATCCCTCTTGATATCAAGCAGTACCTTTGAATCTAAGCAAATAAATGACTGCTGTTCAAAGTTTAATAATCTGTGCGTAGCAATTCACTGATGTCCTACGGAATCCTAGTCATCTCCACTGATGGGTCATGTTATAGAGCCAGCAAATGGGCTATAAATTAATATACCATGAGAGAGGCATATGGGGTGAAATGAAATTCACTGTATCGGTTCAACAAAAGGTGCCACATCTTTAAAGCAGATATGTGATATGAAATTTTACAGCTGAAGGAGAAATGTCACACAGCTTTGATAAGAGAGCGATGAACTTTCTGCCCCCCTACCCCAAACGCTATTATCAGGTCCTAGTGAGCAAAATGCATCATTTATTACCCAAAGCCAACACTATTATCTCAGAGAAAGACAGCTGTTTTAAAACAATGGAGGACCCCCACCACCAGCAGCAGCATCTCATGTCCTCCTTGCCCACCTCACCCGCTTCTGACTCACTCCCAGCCTGCCCTAATCCACCTAGAATGGTTGCTTTTGGGCCTGAACAGCAAAAGTAGCTAGAGACCAAATTTGCAGGCTACCATACGGGTTTGGCCACACGAGTACATGGGAGTGTGGGGAGGAGGAGTGATATGGTAGGGTGTTCACCCATTCAAATCAGGCGTGTTTTCATGGGGTGAAGGAGGGTGGTGGGGTTAAACAAGCCAAACGGATTAGGGTATTTTAGTTGTGACACTTCAGACAGGCTGATTAGGGGATTGTGGGGTGGTATGGGTGGTTGAGGGGGTCTGTTGCAGGGAAGACTCCAACCCCCTTGTTGTAGAACAATGTCTGCAAAATATTGTTAACACAGACACAGTCACACTAGCTCTGTTAACTGAAGTTCTTCAAACAGGATTGTGACAACTTTGACACAGTACATGTCACCTCTACCCTTTCTTTTAGCACACTGGCACCTGCATGGACACAGAATGGTGACATTACTATATCCTGTGAGTCACCAGTATGGACATAAATCCAATCAGCATCGCATTGGGTGTTCATGTGTAGATCCAAAGATTAACCAGGACCATAATGTGCCCATGATCCTATAATCTCAACTACAATAATTAAAGAAATACAGAAATGGGAAAGTTCACAATAGTACAGCTAAACACACACACACCTTAACTCACATGCAAAAACTTCGTCCTGCAGTACATTATCAACACAGATACCGCTGTTTGGTGTCATTGAACAATTGAAATATACCAGCTGTCAAGCACTGCGTTTTATCAAAGCCTGGTGAAGTTAGCAGCAGGCTCGCTGACAACAATCTCTGAGACATCCATCTTTGGAGAAGCACCGCAATTTCTATTGATAGCATGTAAAGGGAGACAGCAAAACTTAAAGAATGACTGTCCTCACACTGAGATATCACAGTATCACCGACAACATCTAGAGGACACACACCACTCCTGCTGGAATCTGATTACTTTAAATGTTTTTCTTTAAAATTTCCGAACCATCAAAAGGACATTACTCCACCTGAGTGTGTCAGGATGAATGAGTAACCGATGTTGTGTTCACTGGGAATGCTCGTGTATGAGAAAGATGGATAAAAAAAAAAACTTCAGCTGCAAAAGGATGTTGCAATTTTGTGTGTTCAAGCTTGTCACCAATAAAACACAGCATGACATGAAATAGTTACATTTGGAGGGAAATATAGGTAAAGATTAGTTTGACAAATGCTTATATGACTACACTATGAAATGTCAAGTTTTTAGCAAGGAACACAGGTAAACATTGCTACCTCCAAGTCTTGATATTCTACAGTTAATTTAAGAGGAGACTATTTTAAAGTACTCCTGAATCTCCTCCCAAGTCAATTACCAGGCTGCAACTTCCCCTGGGTAACAGGGAATTCTGTTTTTTTTTTTTTCTTTCCTGGGTGACCTAGTTGTCTTTTGTGAGTAGGTTTTAGCTGGAGCAGTTTGACAGTCAACAGATAAGATGGATTAAGTTTTTTTTTCCATCCAGTTTTGATGTGAACAGCGTAAAAGCGGGTTAAATCATTGAGTTTCAGGAGTATTTTTAAATGCCTGGAGATAGTGCGATAAAGGAGCTAAACCTAAGTCTTGGGCCGGGAAGGTCAAGGTCGCGGCTACCCGGTGACGAAAGGCCAGCTCTCGCCTCTCTCAGAGCGAGCAGAGCGCTGCAGCCGAGCCCACCTCTCATCACTCCCAGAAAAGATACACGAAAAGGAGTGAAACAAAATCCAGCGAGAGCCTGACGGGCGGCATCAAAGAGCAGTGCACTCTTGCCTTGTGTGGGTGTCGGCATGTGTGGAAGAAAGCATATGTGTGTGAGAGTGGAGGAGGCTTGTTTAGCTTGCATTTGCGTGCATGCATGAATGAGGTGGGAACGTGTGTGTCTGCTTGTGTGTGTGTGTGTGTGTGTGTGTACACTGTAAAATATCGTTCCACCATGAGCAACTAGCTCCATAATTATGTTTTGATTATTTGCAAGTACTAAAATAAAACAGCAATTAATCTGTTGATGTAAAACAGAAAATAGAAATATGATGTACATATTAAACAGCGCAGTGTACACAGCGGCGCAACATTAAAACAAAATCACATTTTGAGAACATAATTTGTGCAGCAACCCCCCCAGCACCACCTCCTCTACCAGCCTCCCCCAAACAGGATCTGAGGCGTGCTTAACACAGGAGCCGAGATCTGTGCCGTCACGTGACGCGGCTCAACCAATCCTGAACTCATTTGAATTTTTAAGCTGCGTGGTGATGAAGCCACTTGAGCAAAAGAGAAAAGGTGAAGAGGCAACTGCAATAACAAACAAATCAGTGGGTCAAACGCTCCGTGTAACGCGCCTGTTTATCACATGTCACATCTGGCCAGTGCTGGAGAGGTTTTCGGTTCGAAACATTTCAGAGGGGACATATTTAGACACATTTTGCGGACGTCTATTCCCCCACTGCTCCTCATGTCGGTGACAGGGGAGAGTAATCCTATACACAGGCTGCTATTGTGAAATGAGAAACTAGCCTCCTTCACTGCCAGAGACCAGATGCACCTCTCTCCCTCTCTCTCTCTCTCTCTGTCTGTCCTAATCTGTAAACGACTTAAAGGAGCCTTATCTCCGGGCTCTTCTGCTTCATTTCATGCTTGATTTACTTTAATTTGTCTGATAGGGCACAAGGATTTGGAAATGGCCCATCTTTCGGTGGAAAATGTTCTGATTTTTCTCCGGCATTGTTATGTGGAGGTTTTTGACTTTTCTCTCCCCCTCTCTCACTCCTCCTCCTCTTTTTCCATCTCCATCTCTCTCCCACTCTTCCTCTTCCTCTCTCTCTCCCTCTCTCTTTCTTTCTCCATCATCTCTGTTTTTTTCTCCCTTTAGATGGGTGGAGGGTGGAGGAGGGGGGGGGATCTTGCTCCAGTGCAACAGTCTGTTTGAGTGCATTTAGATTTGAGCTAACACAGCAGAAATAAGTTTTCCATGAGGTGTGATTTTGTGATGGGCGACAGCGACACTGGAGTTGTGTTTGCCTTTCAGACCCACACTGGGCGCAGAGCAGCCGAGTGCTTCAAACCACAAAGATCTTATGTTTAAGTTAAGAGGCGACTGGCCCTCCAGTTAAGCAAGTGGGTGAGCGGCTGGCGCTGATAAAGTTGCTCCACAATAAGGGACAGGGACAAGCGACATGTCTACAGATGCCTCGAGTTCTTTCTGCTGGTGGAACTCAAGTACTTGCATGGCTGTCTGGCTGCTCCTGTCACCAAGGCATTTTCCCCACTTCTATTTAGTGACTGAATGACAGTAGAGGCAGTGAGCTATGATTAGAGAGAAGCCCATATCTTACCAAATCCTGAATAATCTCCATCCCCTCCCACCAATGAGCAAGGCACAGAGGCAGCACAAAAAGCTAGAAAAAAAGAGACGAGGAGAATGGGCAGAGCTGTCCTGTGTGTACAGAGATGTCATATAGCTCCACTGGCCTCTTCTACACACTCAGCATGACCACTGAGAGGCAAACGAAAAATCTAAATTCATTCAACCCCAGTAGTTCTGACTAATCTGAACAGTGGTATTCATAATCAGAGAATATTTTACTTACTTTACATACTTAAAAAGGGAAAAAAAACCACATGAAGTTACATGAATCAGATGTCTATTAAATAATTACAGTACAAGTCACATGATGGCCCCCACAAAAAAAATTCCCCACACATACCGACATGAAACGTCACTAACCCCACCTCCACAAACAATGTGCATAAAAAAAATGGCTAACAACACGAACACACACAGAGGAAGAAACAGCAAGACCATTGAAATTCATCTCACAGCCTGAATTTACTTAACTGCGGGTCTGTGTGTGGTGATAAACGGAGTGATGATCCGGCAACACGTCTTTATCCATGCTTTGCTTTAATTAACGGCGGCTTGTTTGTTGAAAAGATGATTAATATGCCAATGAAAATTGCATAATTGAATACCACAACAGTTGCACAATCAGGGAGGAACATGCCATTTTTTATTAACTTTTTATTATCATTATTACTATTATTTGGTATTTCAATTCCCTTGACAAGTGGGCTCCACCCACTGCCACCCCTAAGAAAACAGGAAAAAAAAAAGAAGATAGGGTAAGAATTGGCGTGACCAGTGGGTCAAGCTGGGCCCAGCTGTTCAGCACCATTGGGAGGCCTTCACAGGTGGAGGGCACTGTTCGGATATCAATAACTATCAATGTGAAGGCTGTAAATGAGCGTGTGACAGGGAGAGTGAGGGGAAAGAGAGGGAGGGGGTTGGGGTTTAGGGAGTGATATGTCTTAGATGGAACTAAATGCATTCCTATGACCAAATAATAAAAAAAGTGAATTAAACTAAAACAGTCTATCTGCAGCACTTTTATCCAGAGGTCTTGCAAATGAAAAAGAACCAGAAACCAAAGTCACTCAAACTAACTCAAGTTTTAGCTTTTTTTTTTTTAAAAAAGGCCAAAAGAAATGAAATTCCACATGTGAAGAAGTGTCAGCACAGCAATCCGGAGTTTACCCAGTGTATCCCCTAGCACAGCTTGCACCAGCGTCTCCATGTTAATGCTAAATACACACATCAAATATTCAACCAATTACAATGATACCTCTGTGTGCAGCTACAGCGCAGGGGAGGGTAAGCACTGCAGAACAAACACATTCAGAGAGCTAAAGAAAGATGCGCTGGGTGTCGAGTCCCTGGGGGCAGAAACAACACTACCAGCTGCGCTTTAAGTCAGCTTCATATTTAGGAACAGCTCACATTTTCTAATGAATTCTCTCATAAAAGTAAAAAGATGGCCTTGTTAAGTTGACATAAATTCAGTACAAATGCTATCAAAATGGTTGGAAGTGTATTATCTTATTAAGGCCATTTTCATTTGTGCCATATCCCACGTAGCCACACAAAACTAGAACAGAATATGGTGACATCTTCCTCAGATGATAAGAACAGTGATTGCATTTTGCCTTATTTCAGATTATATAACTAACAACCATGAAGTTCCTTCATAAAGCCTCTTACTATAGCGGATCAGTGACTAAATTTGCATCAAGTCGAAGCAGCATAGGAGTACAGTGATTTGTCTAATCTCATCATATTTCATCATTATAATCACACATTGTAAATCTGTGATTGTGGGTCTGTGTGTGAGTGTGTGTGTATAACATGAGGGTGGGGGTGTTCTCTCTGCACACAGGTGATCCATATAATAAAACGCTTTCATCAGCAGCCTCTTAAGAAATAAATGTATTTTTTGAAAAAAGACAGACAATGTTTACACATAGCACTTTGATTGCAATTTAATTTTACACCACACAGGGCCCAGAACTCACAGAGAAGCTGATGATGGACTTTCATCATCAGTATCAGCAATCTCAGTGTCATTCATGTTTTGTGAGACTTGTCAGAAGACTTTGAATAAACCCCTGGAGGAGCGAGATAAAACCTTCCTTTTCCGAGGCAGAATTGCCATGATGCACATCCAAATTTCTTGATTACAAGACGAAGTGGGGGGTGGTGGTGGTGGTGGGGTGGGGGATAAAACCTTGAATGAAAGCTTGTGCTGAAAGTTTTCAGTTTGCTGATATAACAGTCAAGTGTGTCTATAAGTCTACTTAAAACGCTTAGGTATCAGTGGAGACAGCTGCGACACTCACGTCTTATGATTCTGTCGAGACAGTACACTATCAAACCTTTCATACCGTTCCCAAGCTACATTTCCGGTGACAAAAGCTTTGCAAAAGCCTCCTGAAGGATTCATCTATATCCTAATATTTCCAATCCAATTTAACTGGAGCAGCGGAGTGGTCTGAGCACTAGTTTACCAATCTTTGCTTTCCAAGACTCTGTGTGCTGAAGGCTTGAGGGGTTCAATCAATGGCGCTTTGATCTCGGCTGGAACCATAATTATTTAACATTGTTACAAGGATTTCTCTAATCCATCCTACCATTAAATCCCTTTTACACCCTCATCTTCTGCAGCCTAATCTGCATCTGGGTGCTCCGTTTGTCTCTCTCCCTCATTTCAGTTCGCCCCTCCTTCCCTGACGACACCCTGACTTTATAATGGACTTGGGTGCAGAGTTAGAAAATGCCTTGTTTACTGAGAGCAACCTGACTGAACTGTGCTCAAATGGACTGTTGCTGTGCAAGAATTTAAAAAGTTTGTTTTGCTGTGTTTGCACCAGAGTTTTGGTCACTGTAGGTCATTTGTGACCAAAAGCTTCTGAAACTAAAATCTAAAGGTATGAACAGTAGTTTATGCTTGTTAAATGCAACTGAAGTCGAAATGACACCTTATAACATTCAGGGTGCCATCGTCATCGTAGTGATTTCCACATTTTCCCCAGTTTCTTTGGATGAAATGAGGGAATTTCAAAGTTCAGGTGATGGATGCCCAAAAGGTTTAATCCCATCTGTTTATTTTGGTGATCACTTTGACTCCCAACAAAAAGGGCCCAGTGTCCTTTTGCAAATATTTGCGTGTCTGTGTTTCACTACGGTATAAATAGCAGCACAGGCAACTGCAAACATTTGTTGAGGCACCTGCCACAGTATCGTGGCCATCTGGTCCTCCAATTCTCCTAGCATGACATATGTGCATTAAACCTGAAATGGTTATTGTTTTTTTTTTTTCCTCTTCCTTTTTTTTGGAGACTATAAGAAGACGGATCGGCCACAGACCCTTCTGGGTTGGCTGGAGTCAAAAATGAGACTCGAGACTTTTTACATCTGAGTGAAGCTGCGTTTTCAGCTTGTGCATGTTTGATGTCTTGAAAGGGGAAAAGAGAAGGTGGTTGAAAATGGATATCATTTTTCAGAGTAGTGTGTGTGTGTGTGTGCGTATGCACGTGTGTGAGTCTTTGTCTGATCATCAGGTAGATTCTCAGATGGCCACTCCTTCAGCTGACCCCTGCTTTGCCCTGGCCAGTACCCAGCTGGCACAAAGAGCTGAGCAAGCTGGGACACACTGGCCATCAGGGACAGCCAAAAGAAGAGATTTGTGGACAAGGTGATCACATTGCTTCTGTTACCTCTCTGTCACACTCATCTTCTCCTTCTGCATCTCTTCCTCTGCCATGTTCCTTCTTCTAAGTGTATTTGTTGCTATATCTTTTTTTTTATGTCACTTTGTGTGAAACAAAGGCATTAATGCACATTTTTCTGGCACTAGAAGTTAGAGAGCTAAGTTTAAGCACTCACAATGTGGAACTGTTAACACCTTAGCTGCAAATTGGCAGCTACAGCAGCATATGTCACTCTACAAATTAATGTTCAAAAATGTAACAGTGCTTTTATTATTGCAAGTGATATAATAAGATTTCATTGGATTGTATTCTGTGAGAAAGACTTGCTGAGTCCGAAGCTTTACTTATTATTGTTTAGCTAATTCTATTATAAATACACATCACCTGGAGGACCTCAACCTCAACAGTGTGAGAAACCAGATGACATCTGAGCTAAAGAACTCCTTTCTGCTTCCAGTTTTTCAGCTTGAAGGCTTGCCTACATTTTAATATAAAGAAGGCATTGGAATGTTACTATTCAAACCAGGTGCATAAGAAAGTTAAAAAGTTGGTGAAGTTGACCTAGATGTTGTGAGAATTAATCTTGATGACTCAAACGTCAGTGGTAGTGTAGTGGTGGATACTACAGACTGCTACATTTACATTTAAAAACCAGTATCAACTTTTATATCTTGTATCAGTGATCCTCTACTTTATAATAGTAATAAACAAATGAATACATATTTTACACTTTCAGAAGAAATGGCAGTGAACACAATTATAGCGCTCGTAACAAATCCAGGATTTTCATGACTTTCATGGAGGGGTGTGGTTTACATGAGCACGCATTTAGATAAGGCTGAGAGAAGGTTCATTAGTAGAGTCAGCTAGCTAACTAACACCATTCCCAATTAGCCTAAAGGAGAGCAAGTGGGAGAGAATGAGAGAGACAGATTCCTATCACCTCCAGTCCATAAAAATGAATAGAATAGCATGACAAGCTATCTCGCAAATCAGGAGCTGATTGCGAAACATCCGTGACGAGAAACGAACACGAGACACAAGAACAGCGTGCAGATTTGCTTAAGGACATACTTGTAGAGATGAGGAGAGAGAAAGGGAACTTGCTGGGTGTTCCACATCACAGAACCAGCCCTCTGAACAACAGAGAAGAGCCAGCTATCAGATTAATAGTGAGTCATTCAGTGCAGTTCTCTGCTGTTCCACAGAGAAAGACAATCAGAGAACACGGGGGCAATCGCGGACAGCACTTGACATGAGTTACTAAAGTGGAGATGAAATGCAGGGACAGAAAAAAAAGTTCAATTACACGATGTAGATTGTAAAGGCTTTTGTTGTTACTCAGCAAAAGGGAAACGGTATGGAGGTGCTTCAATCGAATCACCAAAGCAGGTGGGCATGTTCCGAGTTAGCCCACCTCATTAAAAGGCTTCACTCTCTTTTTATGTAACGGCCATTACACATCCTATTCAGATGCACACGCGCAGTGATTAAAAATTATCTGTTGGTGATCATAATCACACCTGCTTAAACTTAAGCCAAAGAATAACAAAGAACTTTTGAATACTGAACATTTACAAAGAGATTAAAGGGTAGACAGTCCCAAACTAAATAAATTTGCTTTTAATCGCTTTGAACAGGAAGTCATGTCATTTCCAATGTTCCTATCTGATTGTCTGATTCTCCTCTTTAGTCAAATTACAACATGCCCATCTGACTTTTCCAGCACAATGGGAAAAATTAAAAAGGGAAATGACCTTTCATGGCAGCCATGATGGGAGACTGAATGGCATTATTATGCTCAAAGATTAATTTCTGCCCACTCTATGCTGCCCATTGAGCAAACACAGGGTGGGCACGAACGCCTTGGTTTAAGTCACTCACTAATTGATTGGTATATCATAGAGATGTCGAGAAACTTACAAAAGCGCTAACGTGTTGATTAGATAGATGTTGTTCTTTAATAATCACGGCTGCCGAGATCAAGCTTGAGCGCATACACTATATAGATCAAACCATTCTTCTTTAAGTTGGATGCAGCCATGTGCTAAGTGCAGCTGAGATTAGGACACAGTGTTGAAGTCCTCAGACTGGATGTCGCTTGATAACTTGAAGCCACTCAGACTGTGGTTTAGTAAAACACGAAATGTGCATCATGTCTCACATCACCTCCTCTTCAGTTCAGCCATCCTCACTGTATGAAAGAGACACTTTACTCCTATAAAACTGAAGTTCCCCTCCTCTCTCTCACTGGTACCTGTCCAGCAGAGTATTTCCGAGGCCCTAATTCTCATTCTGATGGCTAAGTAGAAGGGGGAACCATAATTACAGTCAGTCATACATCTAGTCAGGCTACATCCATCCCTTCTTTTCAAAGCAGTATTTTGAAGCTCAGCATTTTCTCAACCAAAAAGGGCCTTTTTCCACATATGATGCCTTCTTTTTTGTCATGGCCCCCATAGTTCTGAGCTGACCCCCTCAGCCCTGTCTCCTGACTGATCACAGTGATGGTTTATTACTGTCGTCCCAGCGCTCTTATCTTTAGCCAGCAATGCTCATTTCCTTCCCCAGATTTAAATGCAAATGTGAAATTTAATGATAAATGCATTATCTGATAGGTGCGATAACACTGATTCACTGTCAGTATAAAATACACACCCCGGGGGTCTTCAAGCTAGCAAGCACAACTTACCCAAATCCACTTCTCTCTCTCTCTCTCTCTCTCTCTCCCCCATCTCTTTTCTTTTTTTACAAACTCACATATCTGCAATAAATTCTTGAGGTTGTTTTATGTATTAAAAGGAATCACATTGTGTGTTCAGCAGAGTGGGTGCAGACTGCTGAGCAGTAATTGTTGTGCAACTATCCTGTTCAACATATTATCCATCACTTTGATGAAGATACTTTTAGCAAAAGGGCAAAACAAAATTACTAAATTTAAAGTGCTGTTAACTAAATCTAGGGGTATATATAGTAAAAGTAGCTTATTATATGGCACGAACACTTCTCACTTATTTGTCCAATAGCTGCAATACAAGACATAATGTTGTCCTGTTGTTCCTTAGCTTATACTAAGTACTTGAAAGTTATAAATCCCATAACTTTGTCTGATGCCTGTTGGAGGCTATCTAAGACAGTGATATAAAGGATTTTCTTACTTGGACCATCCCATTCATCTGGCACCACTGCAGCATGTCTGGTCTTCTCGCCCTGCCCGTCCATCTCTGACTCTCCTGGTTCTCGGTTGCCATCCTCCTCTCCTGCAAGACAACAAAAATTAACCTAAGTAAATCACACAAAGACACAAAATGAGTAGCACTCAATCCAAATGTGTTCAAAAACTTAATTTATTTAAGCAGTGCATTGTGGACTGTGCTACCCTTGCAGATTCTGATTGGACCTTGGATAATTCCCTAAGAAAACTCTTTGAACTCTTTCCTCTAACAATCTGACATCATGGGAGTCACTGTCATTGTGTGTGTATATATATATATATATATATATATATATACACAAACATCTATATATATATGTTAGTATATGTGCATTTGCTATGAGCTCACCAGGTCCAGCTGCACAGTTCTATGTAAAAAGAACTCCCTTGAGAACTTGGAGGAACAGGAAGAAGCCCCATGGAACAGGAAGGAAAGCAATGTGTGGGAGAGAAGTGGCTATTTATTACCTTTTGATCTATTGTGGAGTGAGCAAGAATGTGTGTTACTGTAGGATGCAAGGCTGATTTACAGTCTCAGGGCTCACACAGACCATGCTGAGGGATATTTGGGTATCTCTCTCCAGGATGTAAGTGCTTTAAGACCTTGTTAAACAGACTCCACCTCTGAGTGTGCAGCCGTTACACTGACGGGGCTTGCCGAGCGTTCTTAGATGCACTAACTGTAAAAAATAAATAGATCTATTTTTGCATGTCTACAGTAAGTACAGTTTGTACTCAAAGTTTATAGGCACATAAATCTGTGCTTAGTAGGTGCCTAAGTGTGGCGCTCTAAATAAATCCAATGTGGCTGACATAGTGGTTCCACAGAGTGTCTCTAGAAAATCGGGCAAACCTGCTTGGGGCATGTAGTGGTAGTTGATAGTTTGTGGAGGAACATTCCTCTCACCTTTGTCACCATATCGTCTTCATCCCTTTGATGTTTTAAACCTAATAGTGAATGGTCAAGGACAGGCTTGGATTACTACAATGGATTACTACACTGCACACTCTTAAGAAGGAAAAAAAGGATGAAGTTGGATGTGAAAATGTATACTGTATATGAATAATTTGGGATGAAAAAGGTGATAAATTGTTGCTATGTGGGTTATATCAGCAGGACATAAAGAAACATACATGCTGTTGTCATATTGTTGTTTACCACCGTCCCCCCACCTCCAGCTTCCAAAAAGCAGTCATCATTCCTCCATGTGACAACTGCCACGGGACACACACTACTTCACTCCAGTGCTGTCCATCCCCAGTTAGGTTAATCTCCAGATCAAGCACACACACCGTGCTTGTTTAGCTTTTTTTTGACATGGCTGACTTCAAAGAAGGTAGCGAACACTGTCAAAAGGATGTCAGCTTTCTGCATTGCACTAAAAGAGAAGATGTATACGGAGAGAAAAGTGATACTGAGGGGAAGTCTGCAGAAATGTCCTACTTACAGTACATGAGGTCATTATGACCCAGTTTTGCTTATGCAAGTGTCTGCTTAGGCTGGCGATTTCTCGCCCTACTCCTCCTCTCTTCCAGTATATTATCAGGACACCCACTCAACTAAATTCTCCCACTATTTATTATTGGGGCTGGAGAACCTCTTTAGCATACTAGGCTCGTATTATGACGAGGATAACAAAGGCGTATATCAACAGTTCCTTCCAATGGAGCGGAGTTTAAAAAAAGCTTGCGAGATAACATTAAAGGCACTACCTTGATCTCAGGCGAACATGTTAAGCCCTGTAACGAAACATATTGGAAGTGTTTAATTACAGCCCGGGAAATGAAGCTACAAGATGATTCCTTAATTAAGCAGTGATTAAGGATTTTCTGCCTTCTATCTAACACAGTTGGCAATGCATTTTAAACACAATCGCCCAGGCAACCTCACAGGGAACAATGTCACAGAGCTTTGATGAAGTTTCCTGCACAAATGTCACTAGGAAAAAGCCAAGTGGAAGACGAAGTGCTGGAGCAGCACTCCTGTGCTTACAGTACAGATTTAGGGAACATGCACTACAAGGAATATTTTTATGGTTTTTATGACAGGAATTTTAATCTGATGTAGAAACAGATTAACTGAAATGCTCCATTTCTTTCATGACCACTATAAGTAATAGAGACTATTGTTTCTTCATTTGAATTGAAATGCTCTGTAGTCTTATCAGAGGAGACTTATTGTCAATGAGCTTCCTTTACATTATCACCCAGATCATAATTTACATCTTTCCTTTTCTCTGCACAATCAAATGAAGATAAGGCTGAGTGAGAGAAGGCAGAAGAGAACAGAAGGGACAGGGAGGGCTGGGGAGGCGAGGCGGCCTGCTGGGTGCAGGGTTGGCGGGCATGCAAGAAGAGCCAGTGAGCTGTTAAAATCAGCCCTATCGCTGCTCTATCAAAGGACAGCTCTCTAGCCAAATCGCAGTCACACGCAGCGCGCCTCGCATTCAGGTCAATAAGCTTATAGGCGATTTACACAAACAATTCCTCGAGCAAGGTAGCAACAAAGTCATATTGGCTTTTTCTCTCCCTTTTAGCATTGTCTCTGCAAAGAAAGCCCTTGAAAATGTCAATCTCTCGTGTGTGACTTTAAGGAGCTCAGAGCACTCTAATCCTGACCAGTGAATCTAGAGACAGGTCGCAATTTCTGCAAAATGGAGTATAAGTATTTTTAAATCTTCATATGGGATTGCACAGTTCTATATGTTATGAGTTCTAGGCTTGATGACTTTAACCCACTGCCACTCTCTCTTCTAAACCCATCACAGTATTGCCAGTGTCTGAGCTGGCAATGATTTTCAGAATGTAATATTAGGAGGGATGCCTGCCGTCCCCCCAGCAGTGGTAGTCCTAGTGAGTTGATATTGCATATTTGGTTGTTGATGCAGATTATGCTGCAACAGATAAAGTCAATTCCAGGAAGAAACCTTTTTCACCAAAGTCAAGCATAGCTGTAAGACTTCTCTGCTATCTGAAAAATAGGTTCGAATTGCATGAAATTTGTGGCAGGCAGAGCACTCCAATGGAGGGAGGCTATTAGTGAAATGCCTTGCCACTGTCTCTTTAAATGCCAATAAATTCCCATCATTACAGAATCTGGCAGTTTTCCTCCCTGTCTGCAGCCTGGGTCTTTATCTCACTCTGCCTCAGTCTCTGAGCATGTAGATCTGGCCCAGTTAGATTGTCATACTTAACAAACATTAATGATTAATTTCCTCCACTGAGTCAAATGGGGCTAAAGGGATGACTCGATTCATCTTATCGCACCACAAATTAGCATTTCCCCATATTCTCCAGCATCAACTGTGCATTACAATTCAACATTTACCATTCTGGGCACTGGCAGCTGTGGTGAAAGAGCCAAGGAGATCTTCTTCTTCTGTTGTCGGAGATTCTGATTACTTCTGTGTTACACAAAGAGTGGTATAATTAATTCTGCCACTTTCTGTTTGTTACTGTACGTCTCTGACTGCTGCAAGTTAAATTACCCACTGAGAAGTTATTTGAAGGGTCAAGGTGGGTTTGTTATTTGCAATGTTAAGTCCTGGGTATGGAGTCCTGAGCTTTCACTCTTTACTTCCAGCGTGATGAAATGTTTCTGCTTCCATTATAATTTTATAATTTGTGCAGAAAGAGAACAGTGCAGAAAGGTGCAAATGTTCACGTTTAGTCGTGCTTGATGTACCTAGTTCCACAAAAGCATCAGAACCAAGCAGTTTGAGCTGAAAATAAGCATGTAATACAACTCCACAAAAGAATGTGTTACATCTAGGAAATGAGACACATGAAATGACATGTAAATTTACTGTCAGAGCTAACGAAGGAAGTCGTTTGTCATCAGACAACACTTGGAACGTACAAAGGGAACAGCTTGTGGCAACACCCTGTGCTGAACTTCACAGATAGCCAACAATAAAAGAGGGGGTAAAACAGCAAGGTGAAATTTCACAATTTCAGTAAAAAAAAAGATGCCACTCAGTGTATATAAAAAGGTATCTTTCTTGCAATTATGGAGCTAGGTGTGTCAATGGAGTATAAATCTTTGCTGTGAAGTCAGTGTGTTCATCTATGAGCTCTTCACAAGCAGAACTCCATAAAGGTGGAACTGAACGAGCAGCAGAAGTTGTTTGAGGTAAGACTCTGTTTTAATCACAATCGAAAGCCATTTCTTTAGATATGTCAGAGCTCTCGATAGGTAGGCAGACTCCCTCTGATTCTATGTGTATTAATACTCTGTTCCTTCTCTAGACAATGTTACTATTGTACCAAGCTTTCAAAGTTCAACATGTCCCTCTGAAACACAGTGGAGTTGAATTTCAAAGTAGTATAAATTGGAAATAATCAACTAAAGTGCTGTACATGTACCTCAAAATTGTACTTAATTTACTAAATGAGTAAACACTCTGATAGCACTCTGATGATATGCTCACACTTTGGAAAGATTTTACAAAGCATCTTTTGCCCCTGTATGCGATGCCAGTAGAATTTTACAAACCACATCAGTGGGGAGGCAGAAAAATCCAGAGCCCTGACACCATTAACTAAGCAGGTTACGGAGTTAACCATCACCCAATTTAGAGGTTCCCAAGCCTCAGACCAAGATGGGACATCAAGGTGCTACATGCACTTATCTGGGGAGTCTCTTTTCTGCAAGGGTAAGGCAAATGGCTGAGTCTTTGGTGGCACTCAACTTCTTGACCTTTGCGCCTTTAAGCGGCTTTGCTACTTCACCGCACTCTGATCAAAGTTAATAAGTGCTTCATATGTTAATGAAAATTGGTACTCCTCTTTGTGTTCCTACAGCTTTTTAATACCTATTATAGACTGAAACTTTTAATGGAGGTTTTAGGTCCCCCTGACAAGCCCATTTCAGAGAGTGACTACACAGATACAAGGCTAAGCTAAGACCAGAGAGTCACTGCTCAGTGGAGGAACCTTACACGGGAGACCTTATTCTCCGGGAAGGAGCAGAAGATAAAGGCCATGGGATGAGTGGCTGCTTTAAAACCCACGTTCGAGTCCGCACAGGGCTAATTACAGCACGCCATCACATTTGAGAGGGTTTAGTTAATCAAGGGGGCTCTCTTTTTCCTCCTATAGTCGAGGAATAACACACTTAAACCATTTAATGCCTCTAGGATTGCGTCCTGTTTAATTCACAGCAGTTCCACATAAGTGAGGTAAATTTAAGCCACTCTGACATTAGTTTTAAATAGATCTAATTGAACAAGGGATCATAGGGAAAAGGCTACACCTGATGATTGCGCACAACTTGCCACAAAGAAAAAAGAAATTTGGATAGCACATCATTTGGGTCTTAGAATGCAAAGGGAGACTTAGCTACTGTAAGCTTTGATAGCAAAGTAATAGGGACCAGATTAACTGAAAAGTAGCATTTGACATTTTGGATTGCTATTTAGTGTTGACTTTATTCATAAACATGGGGAAAGAAGATTTGAGGCCTAGTTCCTCTCATGGTTTTATCCAAAACAATGGAAATATCTAAGTGCTCTAACAAGGTTCTTTGAAGATTTTACAAGAAGTTGTACTTTTATTTCCAGCTATGACCACAAATGTGTACTGCAATATCTATTTCATAGCTACTGGGTATTACAAGACCATTCATTGTGCTTTGAAGTTTGAGTAAGGACACACTATGAAGGAGACAAAGGGTAAAGCAAACGAGGCATTGCTGGTAATTGCAATTTCCGAACAATTGCGCCGTTCAACTTTTCCCAGAGAACAAAAGAAAAGCATTATTGATACGATTAGTGGGGCATAGCCTACCTGAAACATGAAAGATTTCTTTTTCTTCAGTAATGTAATCCCACGAGGCACATCAGTTTAGAAGTGTGAAGAAATAATTCTAAACAATTTTCTCTTTGAAAGGCGAAAGAAGAGGCAGACATTCAAAGCATTGGTTCTTCATTAAAAAGTCAAATTTATGGCATCCATGCGCCAGTAAGAGTAGAGACACCTGGGGTAGTGAAAGCCACGCAACCGGGGGGTAAGAAGGGGAGGGGGCGTGGGGGTGAGTAGGGGGAGTTAGGGGGAGGGAGGCGGGGCGAGTCTGTCATCTTCACACTGTAACCTGGAGCAGACCACAAATTAGCTCCTGTGATGGCAAGGTGTGACCGAAATGAAACAAACATACAAAGAAGCAATCTAATTGAATTGGAGTTCAAAGAGGACTCGGGTGCATTTGGCGATGCTAAGGCGCTTTATAGTGCTGGACCTCCAAGCTGTAGCAGGTGCTGCTGAGCATCCACAGATCTTTAGCGTCGCTCTCCAGTGCATTGGTGTACCGTAGCACACCTTCACAGCACTATCACAGAGGGAGAGCCAGTGTTGCCAATGCCATCTCTCTCTCTCTCTCTCGCTCGCTCTCTCTCTCTCAGATCAAACCACTGCTCCCATCACTACGGATTGCTAGGATCAAATATCAAAATGGATAGTTCCAACTCAAGGCAGTGATGTGGGAGAAATTCTCGCACGGATACAAGTTCTGCCAGGTTTGATTTGAACACGTCGATGAATTTTATTAGACGCCATTGGCAGGAGTTTAACTTATCTGTGATGCTTGGCACAAAGATACACTAACATATTGTCTTTTTAATATTAGGTATTAAAAAGGAGCACTGTACACTTCCTGTGAAAAACCCTGCTTCTGGAGTTCGAGCGTGGAATAATTAAATGATACTCGCCTTTGTTGCAGAAGTACTCCATGTCTTCGCAGCTCATGTTCTCGGCCTCAAACTCGGCGGTGAAGTTCTCCTCCACAGAGAACTCGTCTTTGGCCAAGAGCTCGTTCTCCTCGGAGACGCACTCCTCCTCCTCTTCCTCCAGGCCATCCTCCAGAGGACCTAAAGCAACACGCACACATATAAATACACAGACACATACACACACACACACAGAGAGAGAGAAGGGAGATGTTCAGCTGTTTCATCACATCCTTCAGGCTTTCATGAAGAAAAAAAAAAAACTCTGCCTCTCATTGTTTCTTTTATTGCGATAGCACAAATTCAGATGCGCAGCACAGTGCTGTACTGTCCATATGCGCCACGTTCAGACAAACATAAAACCAGGTCAATAAAGACAACTGTTTTATCATAGTTTTTCAGGTCTTTCCATTATAGTGACTGAAAAAGCCCTTTGAGGCTGTGCGCATTCTGGAAAACAAGCAGACATGCAGTCAAGGTGAGCACTGATGTTAATCCCACTACCTGCAAAACAAAACCTCACACAGACGGAGGGAGGAGGGGGGGAAAAAAAGTTCCTTTCCAGACTTTTCATACATCAGCATGGGAGGGGGAAAGAAAATACTTTTATTAATTTGTTAGCCTTATCACAGGGTACAATGTTGATTTTCCATTTACATTCCATGCCTCCGGGTAATACACCAGTGCAATCTTAAAGGAGACACTTTTCCGTGTGATTAATTTTTCCCCCCTCTGTGCAATATTATTTCTTTAAATCTAAATGATTTCAGAGTTTTGCTTGTAGCTGTACATCTCTTTTTGGTATTTGCATATTGCTATTTTGCTTCAATCAAGGGCATTGATGGAATTACTGCACTGCTACCTGAATTGTATTAGTCATGAAAAACATCTCACCCAGTATTTGAATGTTATTAAGATAATGTGCACCTTGCAAACCACTCCTTCCCACCAAAACATGTCCCCGATGTCTACATAGGAATTACTACAGCAAAGACGAAGATAGAACACACCAAGTTTTAAGGTTAGTTGATATTTGAAATAATACATTCAAGAAAAAAAAAATCCTTCAAGTTATATTTAAAGTGAAGAATCAAAAATGCTGCCATCACTGCCTGCAAGATATGGATGCTGTCTCTGTTTCTTCCTGTCACACATGAGCTACAGCATGTTGCCCACTGTTGTGTATCATCCTGAGGCTCAAACAGAGTACACCGATATTCTCTCGACACCTTTCAGTGTGTTTGTTCTATTGTAGCGGGGAGTGAGCCCCTCAGCTTTAATAAAGCAATAATTTCAGCTCAGAAAAGTGGGGCTGGTGTGCCTCTCCTGTTTCTCTTTCTTCCTACACCACGCCTCATAAAAGACCCCCCCGATGTCCACAAACTGCTTGCTTCTTTTCATTAGTCTTATAAATTACTCCTTTGTAGAAGACTACATCTGCAGGAGCCCTGAACATGAAAAGAATTAGCACACAGATCTCTAATAGACACTGTGGAGGCAGAGTGCCTCTTTTAAATTAGGATACAGTTTTATGATCTTATCTGATGCCTTCTGCTGATTCGCCGAGGAGTGAAGTGAGGCGTGAAGTGACTCGATGAGTCTACCATTGCTTAAGATGATACCAAGAGATAAATATCGCAGTATCAAGGGGAGATTGTATGACTGGCGTTAAGAGCTCCTGCCAAGGCAATTGAAGACAGTGTGAAAGAAAGTGGTGAAATACATTTCTATATACACACACTGTACATTTTCCATTACACAGCTGAATAAGAACTATGTGTACAACTAAATGAAATACAGCAGCACCATTGCACCATAGAAAATAGACCTACAGTGTCGTGCGATAATAAGGGTGAAGCGAGATTAAAGATAAACTTCATGGTCAACAAGACACAAAGATTAGGTAGATAAGATGAGATAGAATTGAGGTTTAATAGACTCAGAATAAGGGCATCTCACTTCCCCACTCTAGCAGATAGTAACTAAATGGAGCATTTTCTAACTGATAGAGATACTGGAGGCTTTACTGAATATGGAAAAATGAAATACTCCACCCAGTCGGAGACATTAAAGGGGCTCTGATGGCTACTTCTTGGGGACTGCATAGATTACTAAAGTTTGTTCGCATTCTCACATGTTTAGTTTATTATACAGTATTCATTGCATAGAGAGACCTGAAATTATTTCAGAGACAGCAATGATAAGAATAATGACTTTCTAAACGACTAGCACCACACTCCTAACTCATTTTCTGATAGTGGCGTTCCTGCTATATTTAGTTGTGTACTGTTTAAAATCCTGTCACATTCACTGTGTGACCCACGCTTGTTGGTGCATTTCTATAGGGTCTGCTGACGAATTGGGCCAGAGGAATGTCGGCTGCTTCACCCTCTTATCAAGCCTCCGCTGGAGTTCAGATGGCCAATGACACTGCGGCGAGAGCGTCTGCAGTTAACTTCGTACAGTACAACACGGAATGTTACGTTCATTTCGCCAGACACACAAATCTGTTGAACCAAAGAGTTTTACATGGGAGGTGATCACAGAGTGACATCATGTTAGATCTCAGCATAAACATGGTTTTGGAAAGCTATGTGGAAATCTTGTGGGAATCTATGTCACGTCTTTCATTTATTCAACATACAGCATCTGTCTTACTGTTGCAATATAATCTGATAAGAGTGCTCTGCTCCAAGTTGGTGTCTCAAACTTATAGTGTTACAAGTAAGAAAAACACTGAAATACCCTCTTCCACTCTTCTGAAACCCTGTTCTAAAACAAATCAATGCTGGTGGATTTTAAAGCCTCTGTGATCTTCACCTAGTAGAAGATCAATTATTCATAATTCTAATGACTGATTCATCATTTAACTCATTTATTAAGTAAATTTTTAACAAATCTAATCTTTATTTTCCATATTTTTTCCATTTAAAACTGAAAATCTTTCACAAGATAATTAACAATTAAAGGTAAACAAATAAACACATGTTTACAAGAAAAGAAGAGACCTGACGGTTCTCAGATTTTTCATTTTCTCTTCTGAAATCCTGCATACTATACATATTCATGCCTCTAAAAGTCCTTGAGAAGAAACACTGCACAGCCAAAAAAGGTTGGGAACCACGCAACTAAACCATTAATCAGTGAATCATGAAAAATAATCATTTCATTAATAACTCTTAGTTGCAGTCCTACAGTTCTGACATCTCTTCTATTCAGACAGTCAAGTGCTAATTCTAGTGGAAGGTTTGGTTTGCCCAAATCATCCATAACTGCTCATTTTTATGAGGACGTTTTAGGAAGCTGCACCCTGTCTGAGCTTCCTCTCAATCAGGCTCAGTGTGCAGGTTTCTCTGCACCCCCCCACAGCTTTGTCATCTACACCCTCTACCCTGAACTGTATCATCCACATTCATCAGACTCTTCCTCTGCCGACTAGAGAGAGAAATCTCAGCCCTGTTCAAACAATTGTGCAGCAGGAGCAGCAGGCAGGAGCAGCCAATACTAATAGAGACATTGGTAGCTGAATGCAGGCTTGATCACAGTCACTCTTTTGTTCATGGCATGGCCTCTGTCTGATAGAGATCGGCCATGCGGAGTGGAGCGCCGGAGAGGGATATGGTAATGCCCCCACTGAGTCTATAAAATGGGGTGATACTCTGAGACCATATGATGGACAGAGGATTAATGAGTCACAGAGGAAGGGGAGCAGGGAAGAGAAGAGTACAGACAGAGGTGGAGGAATGAGTATATCTTTCAGAAAAATACTGTGCATAACTCTGCCTCAGTGGACTAACACAGAAAATGGATTAAAAAAACAAAACAAACACACACAGATGTGCCGACCTTGACTTGGAAACTGACACTTAAAAAAGCAGAGGTCTAAACAAATGTGTGTATATGCAAAACTGTATGTATGAGTCGCTGCTAATTTCATGGCATGCTTTTTCAGTCGTCCGCAATGTGGGGAGCTTGTGGCCGCACTGTGATAGTGATACCTCACATTATCAGCAGGCTCCACAGTGTGATGTGTGGATCACAAACCCAGCCTCCTCTATAGCGCCGTAATTAGAGGTGAGGTAATTGAATCTGACAGAACAAAGAGGCAGATCTCTATAAGCATGGAAATCATTTTTGCTCCCACCTATACAGGTTTTCATCCAAAAGGTCCATTGAAAATGTGTCCAAGCTGGCCTGGGGATAAAACGTAGCACCTGAGACTAAACATGAATGCATAATGCGGCTCTAAAATCCAACAGGGCCACACTGCTCAACCTCTGCCAACTCTGCTTTCTGTGTCTGGCCCTTTGTGCCAACAGTGATACCGGGCCTTCCTCACTTCCAGGTGAACACACTCATGCTCCACAGGACTCTTCAAACTTCTGCGGGGGAGGAAATATAGACTTTGTCTCAAGTTGCGAGTAGCTCTACACTCGGAGGCAGAGATCCACATTCATATGTTTACCCCCACAGCTGGTGTAAAAAAAAAAAGAAAAAGATAAATGCTCGCTCTCTGACAGCAAAGTGTGAAACTAGAAAGAAAAAAAAAAACAATTTCATCTCATCTTGCAGGAAGAGCTGGGAAGTGTAGAGAGAAGAGAGGGAGGAGAAGGTGGAAGGATGTGAGGAGAGACTGGGGGCTATACTCTCTCCTCAGCTCTAATGACCTTTGGGAAGCAGAGGGCTCCCTCAGTCTTGGAGGAGACTTAGTGTATATGTTACAGGGCTCAAGCCTCTAATTTAATCCTTGATCACTGTAATGAAATAGATACCATTTAACTCTTAATAGCTCAATATGCCACAGGAACCCTCAAAGGAATTTTTCATTTCAAACATCTTATTTCATACTGTGTAAATGTTACAAAAAAAAAAAAAAGAAGAGGCTTTTTCCAAGTTGTACACTGTGATCAAACTAAATGTGGAGCTAATGCCATTTGTGTAGTGTCTGTGAATGGCTGCTTGTGTGTAAGAGCGCGCGCACGTGTGTGTGTGTGTGTGTGTGCTGGGAGGAGCGTGGAACAGCTTCAGTGGAGAATGATGTGTTCTCAGAGCTGCAGTCTGTGACCAAGAATAAGCAATGGTATTGTTTAACTTGATTTTCCGGTTGCTAAGCAATGTAATTCTCGTGATTAGAAATGGCTGCCTTCCTAAATTCGGGCACTTACAATCAACAGTCAACAAACTGCTTGAAAACTCAGCACCAACGCTCCACTGGAAACTGTGGTTAAAATAAAAAAAAAAAAAGATGAGGGAGGGTTCATCGGGGAATGAATAAATGAATTCCTTGGAAAACACACACACACACACACACACACTTTTCTGTTAGGCTCCAGCACTCAGCATGACAAGGCATCTAAATCTGATCTGATGACATCATGCATTTAGATGGAAGTTTACATTACTGTATGTTTATGCTTCATGCAGTAAGATGAAGACACACCCGCTGACTGGGGGTGGGGGGGTGGGGGGTGGGGGGCGGTTGGGGGGGGAATCTGTTGCTATCACTCTCCGCAGAGCTGCTGAGAAGTGTTGCCCACATGCACAATAATGTTATTTGCTCACATTTTCAAATAATGCTAACACAATTCTGTAGAGTATCTTACTCCAATCAGACACAACGTTGGATCCCAGCATGTTTGCAGAGTTGCTAAGTTCTGTGTTGTTGCGCCCAGTGTTTCTGTCTGGACTGTTGAAGGGGAATAACACGCTCTTACTTCTTTATCCAGTGAATTTGAATTGGAATGGCATGAAAACATGCTGGCATTTGACTATGCCATTAAAATGCTGGAGGCACCTCTGAGCATGCCCGAGGGCTTCAGCAGATGCCAGCCAGTTTCTCTGTGGAGTTAGCTGGGTCCTGCTTCACTCTACTGCCTCTACTTGTGTCTCTAGAGTTTGCAGGCACACACACACACACACACACACACACACACACACACACACACACACACACACACACGTCCAAGTGGACACTGGTGCAATGTTTGGTCCATAAAAGTCACAAAGCTTGTCTTCCAAGTAATATGGATTTAGTTAATGCCTCTTGCAGGGTAACATTTGCTTTGCAGGGGGCAACAAGCAGATTAAAAGTGCTGTTGCAATGGCTGGTGTGCTGTGTTTAAGTCCTTCCTGTTATGCACTTGCTTCTCTGGCTGAGTGATTTATTAGTGTCATTCTGTTACTTATAAGGAAATAAAAGTCAACCATGTATCGGTACACCGGTGTGACAACTGAAACAAAGCAGGTAAAATATGTGTGGTCTTAATTACTGGTTTATAAGCGGGGTTTTCACTAGAACGTTCACTTTTAATGAAGCCATTGAGTGAGGCTCCTCCAGGGAGCTATCATAGTTAAGTGGGGGCATCCATCTTCAGCCACTGGCTCATCTGCAGACAAGTGGAGACTCTGTCTACAGCACGCTCACCTCATATTGGCTCACTTTATCTCCACTAAGTAAAGTCTGCTGGATGGTGCTAACAGTAGGTAAGAAAGGAGTTTTCTCCTCCAGCTCTGATGAAGCTCGGAGAGTTTTCATCCTGTAGAGGCAGCAGACACTTCACTGTGTCTTAAGTGCTTCATAAGACGCTGCTGTTGAATCAGAAAAGCAGCACACCGTATTCATCGCTTTCACTGGCCTGCGAGTGTGTGTGTGTGTGTGTGTGTGTGTGTGCGTGCGCGTGTGTGTGTGTGTGTGTGTGTGGGAGGGGGGGGTGAAATAGCAACATTGTAAATGCTTAAACTGCCTCTGCAACAATTAGCTTATAGTCAAGTGTCGTTTCAAAGAATTTAATAGGGAGGGTTCAGGAAAAGAAAAATGATTAGTGTATCAAATAATGTAGATAAAACAATATTTTCCCATCAAGGAATTTCTATGAAATGGATATATCTAAGATGCCAATTTCATTCCAGTATTATGAAGGGTGGGGGTTCCTTTTGCAACGAATTCTTCATTAATTCAATTCTAATTTGCCTCTGGTTCCTATTTCTACTATTGATAGTTCCACTTCTTAATACCTCGGATAACGAGGGGGGGGATCATTGCAATAACTCAGTGGAGACTGTGAGCATCAGATAGGATCTAAATATTACCAATGCCAAAAGAAGTGTGAAGTCTGATGAACATTTCAAAAGAACAATTCTTTATGGATCAGCTAAATCTTTTCCACTTTTTAATTAAAAGTAAAGAAAATAGAAGTTAATTATCCTGTAAAGATTAGCTGGTGGGCATCTTTCTGTAAATTAGTTCTAATTAAAAGGAAATTGTCAAATGACATTCAAAGCACTGTCCTTTAAAACACAGACTGAGATGGGCTTTTTTCCTCTGCCCCCCAAACCCCCCACCACCCCCACGCCAAGCCTCCCTCCTAATTCTTGATCTGGCCATGTGAAGCTTCTTGCTGGAAGATTAGGATTCTGCCAGTGCTTCAGACAGCACACACACACACACACACACACACACACCCCATGCTCCCTGGATAGCAGGCCTCTAGCACAGTGAAATACTACTGCATCAATGGGGAGCTAGTGGCTGCTGGAGATAAATACTCCTCATTGATAAATGATTGCACTGATTAGCTTCTTGGAATTGGGCGGAAAGTTTTATATCAGGCTGGATAATTTTATTAAATATCAGCTACTGGTCATATCAGCTCCAAATCCAGTTTAACAATCTGGAAAACCTATAATTTTATTGATCAATTTTAGAGATTTTGTCTTAAATGTGTAAAGCTCCTTATACTACTGCTTACTCTAAAAGAATATTACTTCTTGTGTCTTCATAAACATTTGCTAGTATACGATTAAATGTGGGTGAAATTTTTTAAAACTGTGACGTACAATGACTATATTTTAAGATAGAAATAAAACAAAACACAATTTTAACTGTTGTACCAGTAAAACAAATTAAAACACATAGTACAATCTGCAGCTAATATCATTACTAAATAAGCATTTAACCATCAGAAAGTAGCGAAAAATGACTTGATTAACCAGTCAAAGTAGTTCCATTTATTTTTTGTTGATTAACTACTCGTCAAAGCCAGTTTCACTATGCTTCTACTCCACTGAAACAAAAGAACACAACCATAACCACACACGGTGCTCATCCAGATCTCCACTGTCATCACTTCACAAATAAATGATGAATCAGACTGTCTTCTTAAGTGTGTACTGTAGCTTTCATCTGATTTCATGAGGATTTCATCATTCATTGTCTGGGACTCGGCTATTGCTCCCATCCACTCGCGTCGTATCAAACCAGATTCCGGCAGTACAGTCCGAAAGAAGAGAAAGGAAAACAGTGCTGAAGCCCCTCCATCTGCTCCGGCTAATGATGATGCTCTCCGTGGCCTGGAGCAGAACTGTGTGAGGGAGATTTACACCCATAATACCCCTGGGGCTCTGGGAGCTGCACCACACTCCAAAACACCGTCACTCCATCACTTTCTATACGATAGCTGGCAGAGCAGGTAACAATGGAGCAGCAACAATGTCTTTTTGTATTACTGACAAGTGCCTTATTTGGTTGACATAACCTGCCTCGGTGTCTGAGGAGTGGCACTGAGCACATGGGAAAATGGATGACAGCTACACCATTGAGACATTGTGCAGTTGCAACAATCATACCAGACTATGTTTTTAAAAAAAAAACCCAGCAGTGTGTGTGATATGAGACAGGCGAGAGCAGCAGTGACTGAGGGAGAGGTGGCTGTCTTCACCATACACTAATTGGAATGATGGCAGGAGGGGAAATCAGGCATCACAGTGAGCTAAACTGAACACAGCTGCCATTCTCCATTTCATCTTTTATCAAGGTTTATAAGTTGTAATTGCCCTTCATTTAGGGATCTCCAGACCCACTATAAAGCTCTGTGTGGGACTAGCCTTGACATCTAGCTCCTAAAACAAGTGAGTTAAATAGTGAGAGGCAGAAGAAAAGACGTGCATGTGTGTGTCTGAGAGAGAGAGACTCGTGTAGAGAGCTCCACTCCTCAGGGATTGAGCGTTCACACACAGTAAATGGAAGTGGCACAGCTCTGACCTTTGAGCCGCAGCATACGAGCAAAGTGAAGGCGCTGTCAAAATATTGCTTCAGAAATGACAATCCACCTCGCCAGTCCCAAGTCTTGACATGGCAGGCAAGTGGAGTACCGTAACCTGCTGATCCCGACATTACAAATGAGGGGATTATCATGACAACAAACTGCAGCTCGACACCCTGCATACCCTAAAGATATTCTGGCACTGCCCCTTATTATCAGTAATGTCCCACACAGATAGCCGGCGATGACACTCTGAGCAGGCACCCAAAATCGAAAGGAATAGGTGTCGCCGTGTATCAGAATGCCAAACGAAATTTCAAATCAGGCTTTGTGAAATAACTTCTTCCTATCCGCTTCGCTGTCATGATATTTCACTTGCACAGTTTCTGAACTTGGGATTTTGGCAGCGTCTTTGCATCTTCATTTACACCCATGTAATACTCAAGTCCACAGAGAATAAGTCAATCGTAAAGAATACCAAAATATCACAAGCAAATTACTACTGCTCTGAGAGTAAGCTTGGGAGGAACAAAGACAGGCAACCATAATTATATCTTGGCGTGTATAGCATGTCAGTGGGCCACCTTCATTCTGGAGGGCATTCCCCTGGGCCCCTCAGGCACCAAAATGATGTCCAAATTATTTTGTGGTCTATTGCAGCATGGCACGATTATCATATTTACCGGTGGTGCATTATGACAACATTGATGTTTACACCTGTCTCTCTGAGAAGGCAAGGTTTACACTCGGTAATTTAGCAAATGTACAGTATGCATATGAGCTTGTTGGCAGGGATTTAAATTAGGTCAGAAATGGAATACATCAATAGCAACCCATATGTGCATCTTTCTTTCTCTTTTTTCTCCCTCCCCTCCCCAGCCTTCTTTGCTCAGAAGCTTGGCGATGAAGCAGCTTGACGACTGCAGAAGTGTGATATGTGCAAATCACATTTGCAGATGAGCTTGAAACTCCCTTTTAATATTCAGATATCAGACATCCCGCACTGAGAAGCCCGCTAAGACGCGATTCGGGGGAGAAAAGCAAGATCCGCGTCATTAAGGGAATCGTTAGAGGCTCGGTTTACATTTTACATATTTCACAAAAATGTACAACCAAGTAAAAACATCGCCACTTATCAGTGATAACAATGCAAATTTTTTTGTCACAGAGCGCATAAAGAGATTCTGTCAAAATCCAAAGTCGCTCAGGTTTTTATTTCCTCAGCTTATTGGTGCTTTGATTTCTTTCATATTTTTTTCCTGAGAAGTCACACAGACTTGTGGAGTCAAAGTCAGTGAAAGGTCTATTTGCCACGAGGCAACGGAACACGTGTCCCCGTAGCCTGCCAATAGCTCATCAAACACACAGGCCTGTGGATGGACGCAAGCCCGGCTGGCGTTTAGGACGTCTAAACAGCATCAGCTCCACCACCCAAACCATCCCTTACTACTGTTTAGTAGCTTTAGTCAGTGCCACAAAGAACAACCCCTATTTTCTGAATATTTTAGACAGAAATGCATTGCGATGACAACAACGCCACCACAAGGTAGAATTTTTTCCCGTATACCTTTTCCTTTGTAGTGTACAGTAGCGCACTTCACAATAATTTTCCCGCTTTACAGCCTCAACTTTTTCACTGGATGACAGAACATAGCCCCTGCAATTTCCCCCTACCTCTCTTAGCCCTGCACCAAATTTGTCTCTGTGCCATTTTAATTACAGCCAAGGCAATCTTTATGGTGGTATTCTGCAAGAACACCAATCTGCAAAAAAGGTGATAAGTAGGACCGCCACCCAGCTTTGGTATCAGTAATAAACAGACACTTAATTGAATAATTTGACCTAAGAGGCTGATCCTGGGAAATAGCATGTTGGAAAAATTATTTTGAATATTGAAGACAGTTCAGTGTTTTGCATGACGCCTGCAGAAGGAGAGCACACAGTGGATTTGGCTGGTTGCCCACCAACTCGCCAATGTGGGCCATGGTGAGTCTTTATGGAACAGATAAGTGAACCTTTAGTATCCTGGAAGCACTCAGATGTGTGTGTGTGAGAGTTTGGAAAAGGAGGGGATGACACATGTATGCATGAGCCCACGTGCAGGCGTGTGCATGCATGTGTCCGCTATGTACGAGAGCGAGGGTGGGGGGGTGAGTGAGTGTGAAGTGTGTCCACTCGAGGTCCATCTCCAGCTAGAAGCCACATGGGCACATCCCCCTACACGTTGCTCGAACCAAAACTCACACACACACACACACACACACCACAGAGGATTCACATTCACACAGCAGCTTTCCGCAGAGCCTCAGAGACAATGACTCGCAGCCCCTTCCTGTTTAAGGATAGCTGTCAGAGGATGATGGCTCTGATTCAACACTGCAGCAGGTTTGCACAGAGCTCTCTGATAAAACAGAAAAAAGCAAAAAGTCTCCATGCACTCTCTCTCTCTCTCTCCCTCCACAGTTCAACACAGATTTGACTGCTAGCATAATTTTGCAGAGGAGACTATTTGCAGATGCAGCAGAGTTATCAATCCGAACAGACACACAATCCGGGTCCAATGTCACTTCTCCTCATTATGTTAATGGTTAATACATGCAAATGAAAACATTCCGGCAATTTGATTTCTTTGAAGATAGTTTGCATATTGTCTTAGCCATAATGATGGTACACTTTCTCCCCAGCTTGGATTTATGCAAGGCTAGTTGGTTCATTTTTATCAGCTCTGAGTTCATTTCTAGGGCTACTGGAATGTGTTTTCCCCTTCCCCTCACTATTTAACTAATTAGGATTCAGGTACCATAAGCAGATTTTTCACGCTATTGGTGTTTTTCTTAATTAAGAAACAAATGAATTCTCCCCAGCAAAATAGATGGAACAACGGGATAGGGTGCCAGGGGCCAGATGCGGCGCTTCTTAATTAGAAGTCACTCCATTGTCTGAGGTTTTTTAATGAAGCTCCAATCTAAATGGATATCAAAAAAGCTTCTAGTGAAGAAAAAAAAAACACACACACACACCGGCCATTTAAAATAATAAGGAAATAAAGATAATGAAAGACAAAAGATATGTACTGGCAGCCCCGGCTCACACCTCTAGTTCAGTGCACGCAGTGCTCTCGTCACCTCTGGCTGAGCCCTATTAAAACCGCTCGATCCCTCGCCTGCCCCTGCCTGCCCCTGCCTGCCTGCAGCTACGTCTAATGTTCTGCCAAGCTAACAGTGAAACTCTCTTTTCAACTTCTCATCAAAAGGTGGAAGTTTATCAACTAACTATTTCTGAAAACTGTTGCAGCTGTCATCTTCCTGTCTTGGCTTGAAAACCAGTGGAGGCCAGTAGAATCCATTCGCATCAAATCAGTGTCATTTGTGATAAGCTGATGCTTTGTGTAGGGAAGGCCAGTGCAAAATTTCTAATAAGCTGGAACAAATTGTCACCTTCCTGTGACCCTTGAGAGGACAAGCAGTTAGAATAATGGATGGATGGATGGAAATCGTCACCTGTACACACTGTGGGAGTAAGAGTTGGTGGTGTGCGATTAAATTTGAGAACCTGGGATGTATACACAGTGTAAAAAGGTGCAGAACAAAAAGAAAAGTTAATTTGCAGTTTTTTTTTCCTGGAAAGCCCAATCATCTCGGTCAGCCTCTGTGATGCTGCTGTGCTGTTGACTGAAGGCGATAACATCAGGGCCGTTTTTGACTGAAATAAAAACCCGTAGCATGCCCATATGTGCTGCCAACCCCATCAGTTCTTCTTCAGACGGCATGGCTTAGGAGCTCCCAGAGGATGGGCCAGTGCCCACTGATATGGGCCCAGCAACCGTCTTGTCCAGGCCAAGTATCCCTGCGCCCAGGGGCTGTGCCATCAATGCCATGACTTGTGCCAGACTGGATCCCACCCAGCAATCCATTTCAAAGGCTTTTTTTTTATGGATCAGGTATGCAGTGTGATTTTCCTTTCCCTTTGTAATGTGCCGTGTCAAAGGCGAACTAGGCTGACTTTAAAGTCATATACTAGTTTTTTCCACCATTCATTTGGGAAGGAGACGCAATTGATTTCTGACTTTCCAAATGTCAAGTTGAAAGAGATTATAAAAAAAGCAATGTACTAAAACTCAGTCAGCAATACAGACGTGTTAATTTGAATGGTATTTAGAGTTTCTTGCTTTTATTTCCAAGTTATTAATCAATAGTGAGCGAACACTCAAGTATCTACAGTATATGATCTAATTCCCAGGGGAATTTGACTTTTAAGGAGAAATAGCTTACTGAGCAACAAATTCAGAAACTACTCCACACAATATTTGCATTCTAAAAAAGCCACAAACCATTAAAAGATCATCACTTCATCAGGTACTCTTGAGTGAAATACAATTTACTGATTAATTTCTGAGTTCATGGAGTGAAAAACTGTTTTTTTAAGTAACTTTCTTAATAAAAAGTCACATTTTTAAACACCTCTATTTATCCACAAATTACCATAATCCTCTGAATGTTCACTCATGTGCTCTCTCTCATTTAGAGCATTACTTGTTTATTTATATCTGTGAATGAGATTAGAGGGGAAGATTACTTAGCGCAGACACATGAATAGCGATCAAAGACTGGAGGATAATGTAAGTCTT
Organism: Ctenopoma kingsleyae; assembly: GCA_032353495.1. NCBI lineage: Eukaryota > Metazoa > Chordata > Actinopteri > Anabantiformes > Anabantidae > Ctenopoma > Ctenopoma kingsleyae. The sequence continues at coordinate 20,105,284 of JAUBNQ010000008.1, read as the reverse complement.
TCAGTGATTGCTCAGCTCTTTTCAAATCTACCGGTGGTGTATTAGAACAATACAAGTGGCTGTGCTCCATATAGTGTGACAACAATAATACAAAATCCTCAGGGAGTGAAGCGCATGTAAACACTCCAGATCAACACACAGTACACTGGCACAAAGTGTCCTCTAATGCAGCAGAAATTAGCTTTGATCCTGACGAGGGCATGGCAAGGTAGCAATCAGTTCAGTGGAATGACATCACTTGTCGGACATAAATGCGGTTGGAGAGAGGTCTGGTTCTGCATCTGTGCGCAGCAATGTGTTTTACAGCCTGCAGTGTCTCTAGAAAGTCAGCTGGGGAACAGCCATGGGTAAACAAGCAACATTATGTCCTTCTGATTATTCTAAACAAAAATGTGGACACAAATATGACACCCTCTCATCCAGATGATTTATGAAGAACGTTATGACAGCTGCATTGTCTTTTCTTTTTTTTTCTTTTTTTGCTTCTCTGTCTGCCTGTACTGCACACATTTGGATGAAGCACTGATCCGGCCAATTATCGTAGGCAGGACAGAGAAACCTGTCACTCAGATATGCATGACAAATTAAGAAGGAATGACACAGAAAAACACCAACAAATGAATCTTGAAGAAACACACACGCGTGCATGCAAATACAACAACAACAAAATAAAAGAGCCAACAGCATCAGCTTGCAGTTTTGACAAACAAACTTTGCGGGGAGAATTTATTTTCAACTGCAAATGAAGGGATGGGTCTTTGGACCAGTTGGCTAATTATTTATCCTGCTGGCTTTATGGCTCTCATTAATTTCCCCCTCTCTCTTTTTACCTTCCATTCAAAGTCTGAAGTCAACCTGCATCTGGTGCTGATAACGCCGGGGTCTCAGCAGCCTCCCAGCCTCCCCTCTAACCCACCCACTCGCACCTCCACGAGAGGAAAGAAGCAGCTTTCATACACACCCACTGGATAATGCCATAAGAAATAGAATTCTTTGCTTCAAATTCACACAGATGTGCTCACTCAACTCAGAAAAACATAAAAATATACAGTATACTGGGAAAGGGTAGAGCTGCATCTCTTAATTCAATTTGTTAATGGCAGGCATCTCTTCTGTCACAAATGTTTGAATTCAGTATCTGGCTCTGAATGCTTGGTCTGATTCTCAGAAACATCCTCTTCGATCAGATGTTTCCCTGTTTAAATAATGCATTTTTGCTAATGTTCGTCTTTACAAAGACAAAACTGATGCATTTAAGATCAGTGACTTGATTTTGTAAACATAGAAAAGGGTTTTAGAAAAAATGCTTATATTCCTCAAAAAAGGATGTAAAAGGTATAGTAGTGCAATTACTCGGCAGGAAGGAAATTAAATTAGGAAAGTACAATGAGGAAAGTCTTATTTGAATTTTGTGAACCGGTCTGGCACTGGTTGCACCTTCCCCTTTATCTTTTTCTCAGTCCTGCTTTGTGATGGTCTCTCTCTCTCCTTCACCCTCTGTCACTTTTTTTGGGTTGGGGCGTTGACTGAGATTGGCCCTATTCTTGATTCTTTGGTGAGATCGCACCCCAGCAGGTCTGAGCAGTGGCTATCTGCCACTCCCTAATGGCCCAATCTGGCTTTCCTGCACCCTCCTCCCTGTCTGTCCAACTTGCCCATCACTGCCCACCTCCTCCTGATCCTCCTCCACCACCACCGCCATGTGTCCATCATGTTCACCTCGTGACAAACAATGGACGCCAAACCCTCACATGCGAGGAGCTCACCGTCAATCCACTGACGCACAATTTGAGCCATTGCTTCCTGATAGAGACTACACACTGGCCACACTTTCAAACGCAACAGAGAGACACAGTGGGTGAGAATTGCTGAAACGCAAATATTGTCGACTTCTGCTGACTTCAAACAGCAGTCAGATGGCAGAGACTACCTAGGCAGTAAAGAAGCTGCATTACACACACAACACAAGAGAAAGGGCCTAAAGAACTCTTGGTGATTCCTTTCATGTTTGTCTTTGCAGGCAACCCAGAGCAGTCATTTCTCTTCTTCTATGCAAAGAAAAATAAACATGACACTCTCTGCAGGCTCATGAAATTGAACAGTTCTGAGCATAATGGGAAGTCCTTTTTATTTCTTGTGTTTTAGAATTAGATGTGTTAGCTCTGCTGTAGCTTTGGCAAATTCTATATGTGTTTTTTAACGCTTCAAAGATGAATTTGCATTTAATTCATGATACATATTTCACACTAAATCTGTCACCCTTCATGTGCCAGTCCAGTAAACTCTTTTTGAAGTTTTTAGACTGAACTTTTGTTCAAATAGTTCAGAAGGCACACGTGCAGGGCAGTGAGTAAGAGAGCACACACGTGCAAAAACAAACACGCAAACCTAACAGGAGAGAAAATTTAACCCAGTTAAAGTTCAGTTTCAGTCTCCACAATGCTCCGGTGATACTCTCCTGCAGTCTTATTGGACTATCAGTGCTCAGGGGTCATGGGCCTGGCCAGTCAAGATAAAAGAAACCCTGATGAAATGAACCATGTGGGAGCAGAGAGGGCTGCTCTCCACTGATGGAAGAAACCCAGTCACTCTGAGAGGTGAGACTGTAACACTGTCATATTGACCTGACTTGAACTCCACAACACTGTTTAGTTGAGAAGGGACACACAGCTGGGTTATATTTATTTCAATCAATTACTATGTTAATAGGTGCAATTATAATTTCTGGATTTTATACTTGTTAATATTAGTTGTATAAATAGCTATTTATACATTTGTATGTTATACTTTACATGTTATTCTTACAATTACTATTTACAGTTACTATACTTACAGATATAATATGCCACTTAAGCTAGCAATAGCATGAGACTCTGAATCAATCCACTCTGCTCCACACAGCTCTCCCACTCCTAGATCTGCTAATACAATAGATAAGAAACTGTAAAATCTACTAATCAAGCAGAAATCAATTAGATTTATTTATACATGTAGTATGGTATATTTATATTTTTGCCAAATATACTGTAGAGCAGTTTTTGTTATTTCACATAAGTGATGTGTTTTTTGTGGTTTGATTTAGGCAGGACTCAGATGGATAAAAATATAACATCACATAGTTCTCTGCACACAACTGTGTGATGCACAGTGTGTGAGGTCTAATCAAACTACATCCAGACTGTCCAGCAGTGTGTTCAACCCTAAACATAAGGATGTATTTTTCCTGACTTCTAACTAATCATATCACCTGCAGACCACATGTTTGAACACATTAGTCTGATAGCTGTTCAAAAAGCTTGTACACTAAGTAATTTGATAGAAATGGCTGATGGACTAATTGACTGGCAGATTAACTCTGTCGTAGCAATCACCAGCTACTGCACTTGGCACAAAAGAAACAACCATCTGCATCTTCCCCGTTTCTGGCAGTGACATTTTAAATATTCCGACTGACAAAGTTGGAGACTGACAACAATAAGAGCAGTTTTCAATATTCCACACCATTTGATTGAGCCGATGACACAAATCGTTATTTACCTCTTCCAGATCAGAGACATACACAGTACTGCTATCACTGAGCTGGTCAATATACATCACTTCGCCCCAAAGGATTACACCTCTTATCTGAAATGATATTCAATAAAGTATGACCGCAAAAATACAGAGTGGAGTGTTCTTGCTTGGGCCTGGCTTATGCTGTGAAAAAAAATTACACTTTATTGGAATTAAGATCCAAGTCAAGATTACCTGAGGAAACAACACTTAGATTTCTGTTTCAGTGCCACGTCCTACACTTTATTCTCCACTGCCTGGGGACTAGACCACAGTGTACCGTTCCCCACAAGCCACAGGAGTGTAATAGGATGCCTTTATGAAATATATAGTGACGCCCCAGCACCTTTCACAGATCATAGCGTGGGCTAGGACATTTGGAGAGCCTAGCAGGAGTTTCTGTGTGAGCGGAAAGAGGAAAACTGCCTGGCTGTGCCTGGCTGCCTTGCTGAATGCCCCACAACCCAATAAGTCAGTGAGACAACAGCCAAACTTTCCCCATGTCCCTCTGTGATACTCCACAACTGTAATATCATTAAGGTGCACAGGATGATACCACTCACTCATTTGTGCTGCCTAATTAGCTGCTGCAACTTCCCTCCCCACTGCTGTGCCATCCATTCAGAGTTTCTAGCAAAGCGGCCATCATTAACCACAGTAGAATGAAGTTAACTCCACTGCTGCTGCCCCTATGTTAAACTCAAGAATGTGATCTGGACCAGTAGGAAGGTGGTTTCTTCAACAACAAAGTCATTTTCTTATAGTTTACACTCAGCAGCTGTCTTTATCCCTTTATGTGCTGTTAAAGTGAGAGTCACAGGAGAATTTTCACCAAAATATTGAAATAGCTCCTGGTTTTATACATTGCTCTTTACATTTTCTGTTTTTTATTTTTCCCTGACATCAAAACCCACACGCACACACAGCTGCCACCCACCCATCCGCGCAAGTCCCGTCCCCGCACTGTAAAGCTTTTCTTTTCTTGTCAGGAATTTGATAAATCCTTTAGCGAGTGTGGTTAGAGCACTTGGGCTGAGGATCTGATGAGAAGTGTGGGGTCTGTCACACACAAACACACACAGTAAGTACATTCTAATTAGCTGATGTATGCAGGACCTCATCCACGTTGGAGGGGTATCAAAAAGCAATCAACGCCCCATCCCTGATGAGCTCAGAGAGACACAGAGATCCACATTGTCTATGGAAAGATGATGCGTGGCTGGACCTCGACTCGGCTTTCCAAACCACCATAATGCCATGCAATCACGAGACATTATGCACAGATCTGAACCCCAAAGCCACAGGATAGGGAAAAAAAAGTAAAGGGAATATTGAGTTCATAATTCAAAAGCCTGATTATGATGGCCGCTCTTGTGAAAAGCTGCTGTGGAGAGCCAGAAGTGGGAGAATTGGCCCATGAGTGCCACAAAGTATGGTTATAAATGCAGAGGAGAAACATGTTTAAAAAACTCCCGATCAAGAGCAATACAGCACAGATAGGAGAGAAATCAGTTAAGATGACAACTCGTTGCCATGGTAATGTGAAAAAATTAAGTCAGCAGTGAGTCTATGGGGAGAATTTATGAAAGTGATTCTTCTCAGTGGAAGGAAATCAAATAGAAATACAATATCAACCACAGTACAGCTCTACATTATCAGCATGAAATGGTGAAAAAAAATATCCTAAACATATGATCTAGGATTTTGTCACCCATTCATAATCTAATTTGACCTCAGGCCATACAGCCAATTCGTTTCAGTAAAGACCATAGGTGTTTTAGCTGCAGGCTCCAATGGAGAGAGGCATGTGTGTCACACAAAGACCATCGGTTAGCAACGTACCGAAAGGGACTCTGTATCACCATCTTATCTTCAAAGGACTGGGCAGGGGCTCAGGGGAGCTGTGCCACCGCCTCGCCTCCACACAGACACACACTGAGGGGGGATTTGGACCTGCAAGCAGGAACCAGAGATCTCTCGGCCGGCACCCAGGCCTGGACCCTCCTCCAACTCGCCCGCGGAGAACAGGCAGGGTTCCTGCACACGCGGCACGACATCAGTGAGCTGATCCCCCACCACCATCACCACCACCCTCCTCCTCATCTCTCTCTCTCCTCCCCTGCAAAACCCCTCCGCCGACTGCCTGCCCATTTGCTTCCTGGCCTCAGCTTGACGGAGGGGATGGGATCTGAACTCAACTTAGACACAGAGTTTCCACATTTCACAGATGGCTGGGAGAGGCTTTGCATGGAGGTGAGGAAACAGATAGAGAGAAAAGAGAGCGAAAGAGAGAGATGGAGCCTCAACGGAGGCACAGAAGCGGGGCCGATTTCACACCGCGGTAGAGTGCGCTAAAGCAGGCCGCCGTTAATCCACTCACTGAGGGGAAGGCCTGGAGCTATTCCGCCGCCCGACCGCCATCTCCCTCTACAAAGCCATAAATGGTGCATTATACAACTGGGCTTCAGAGACACTGCTGATATGCTGATAGGTGGCGGACAAAGACCAAAGCAACCACAGGAGCGGAGCCACATGCAGGACTGAGGGCCTTAGCATAGGAGCAGAACAGCACACATGCATTCTTGCATAATCTCTCAAATGCTGTAGCAGCCGAGGTGTTGACTGTTAGAGGGTTATATCTGTGCTTTCAATCACAGTTAGTTCTACCTCTGGATTCGGCCTCGAGACAGAGGTGTACACGCACCAACACTCATTCTTCTGCTCTCCAACAAAAAAAAAAAGCTTTTCTTTCTTTCACCCCACTGTGAATTCATATCTGTAGAGTTACCAAAAGTCTTGAAGATGAGTCTTTGAACTTATGAAAAGCAATCATTGTGAATGAAAGGAGACAGGAAATATATAAACATGGGGGAATTTAAATAAATTGCCACAAAGAAAATCATGAAGAGGGCAGTGAATTATGTAACGATAAGACAGCCACCAGCCTAAGCCACAAAATGAGATGTTTTACATGAAGCGAACAGCGGTCTAGATTAGAGAGCCATCCTGTTTAGACATGAAGCCAATTGGGTTGCTATCACATGTAGAGAAAATTTGAAAGATAAGTGGGAACTATGAGAATTGTTATAATCCAACTGTAACAAAAAGCTGAAGTATATTGGCTTTTCCCCACAGAAGCACTGCACGATAAACATCTTCGATGAAAGAAGTTCATTACTTGTGCACTGTGTAATGTAACACGCTGTATTATGAGTCTATGCCAACCTACAGTGAGGCAGCCTCTAAATGAAGCCTCAGGCATTTAATGGACATCATTAGGTGAAAACATATAAGAGATAATTATGGTAATTACAAATCCCTTTTATTTGCCCTGAGTCTTTGACAAGAAGGTTGTCATATCAACCACTTCAAACAAACAAAGAGTTGTTGTCTCTTTCAATAAATGATGTCCAGTTCCATTTGGATGGGAATTGTCTTCGGATTATCCGTTTTTTATTGTTTGGTTAGTGGCTTTGAGTGGAGCCTACATTTCTCTCAGTTAAAACTTGATTAAAACAAGTGATTCACAATAGTAGAATTTGACTTGCATTTGCATAGCCACTTCATTGTAAGTGAGACCTTGATCTTGAAAGCATCCCTATACAAAGCTAATCGACATGTCTGTTATGTCTATTAAAGATCTGGACCGTCAGAGAAACCAAGACTTTCTACTAAATATCATCACTATGGGCACCCAAGGTCTGTCTTAATAATTTGAAATTAAATTTCAGATCCGTGAAGCGAAAGGAACAAAATAACAAACACTGGCAATATGAGGCCTGGTTCTGACAAATAAAAAATGTCTTCCAAGAGTTTGTTTTGGTTAAACCTAATTTAAGTTTTACTGTTATTTTGCCACACGGGGTCAAACCCAGAGCAGGTCTTGTCACTTCAATTTAGTAATATACGATCTGTGCAGCGAAGAACAGATGAAACATCGTATGGAACATCTTTATGGAGAGACTGAGACTGAGAGGCCAATTGTAAAACACTTGGGTGTTTATTTACAATATGTATCCAATCATGCTTTGTCACAGTTCCATGTTTTTTCTCCCAGAAACCACAGACACTCGCTACAGATTCCATTTTTGGCCTCTTTGCCACGAAAAAAAAAAAAAACCAAAAAACCTCATAATATAGTTCTGTCGCTTATCAGATCCCGCTTACAATAACAGATTCACTTCGAGTTGACGCTGTTGTTTTACTTATTCAATGCCATGGGAAAATTTGGTTCAAACAAGTCAAGAGACATCTGCCAGTCCACAGCAGCTGATGATGTCAGCGGGTCCCTGCTGGTACCAGATTCCTCCAGCACTTTCAATCATTCCTTGTGAGATTACTGCAATAGGATATTACTGTACAAACTATGACCATGTGTCCTGCTGCCACAAAGCTTAGCAACATATTACAGTTTGTCAAAGCAAGCTATTGCGAGGAAGAGACAGATACAGAGAGGAGGAGAGAAGCCATTGACCTTTATGTCCTTCATATTTGCCTAGTTTCCCCTCAACCCCAATCTTAAGAGTGAAATCATCTGATCCCAAACTAACTGTCAACTGGCTTGTGATGGTGGCAAAGCCAGCAGACATCAATCAATCAGATTTTCTCCTCGTCTATCAGAGGAGGCTTTTTTTTCCTGTTTTGCCCGGGCTTATCATCTGACCCAGTTGTTATCCTGTTTCTGAAGCTTTAAAAAAAAACTTGATTATGGTCAAATGTATGTCTCAGAGATTCGCAGACATATTCTACACTGAATCAGAAAAATATATATATATATAAACACATAAAACACATTATCAGTATTTCAGCACAGAAATGAATGCAGGATGTAATGATTGTAGTTTTTCTAAATGAGCCTCTTAATTCGACACTCATGCTGGAAATAAGGAGTTTGAGGCAGTTATCTTTGGTTTTCAGGAATGCGTCATTGCGTGAACCTAAGATAAAAATCCAATCTGATATCATAAGACAAAAAGGCATTTTAGCTGGAAACAGCACTTGCTCAGTGTCAACAGTTTTTAGTAATTACTAGATAAGCATTCTCTGAAATACACAGAGAGAGAAAATTGGCTGATTCTGAAATAATAGTGGCTGCATTTCCTCTCTGGGTGTTTACTCTGTCACTTCACAAAGCCAGCTTTGAGATAATAAGAAGCAGGAAGACGCCACTTTGCAACACGTCACTCCCTTTCGTCACTTCGCCCCAATGTCGCACGCGCTCCTTCGTCTAATCTCATTTGCATAACTCGAAAATAATCGATCATCACGTCGGAGCACGGCTTCATTGCCGTTATTTCTGTAGCAGTGCTCGCTAATCGCAGGCGCGCAGATATGGCCTCTGATCACATGATGTGTAAGCTGCGCTGTCAACAGCTTTACCAGCTTTGCAATGGTGCAAATCAAAACACAGCCTCTTTAAAGCATTAACATGTTTTGAAGTTTGTTTTATATTTTCAGCATATTTGACATAAATTGTTTATCTATTTACAAAGCTTTGTCATTAATGATTTTCCACTGAACCCTTAAGATGCTATATGTTTTGTGCTATTCGTCTGCAGGAAAATGCTGATGTACAAATTGAACTGAAAAGCTTGTTACTTAATCCTCTGTTGCCACCTATCCCTTAACTATAGAGCCTGGTATATTTCATCCCAGTGTTAAGTTGTGCATTGCGCTGCCCCCCCACAAACACATCCTCAGTAATTCCTGCCAAGCCAGAGATTTAGACTGAACAGCTATTAGGGTGTCACTTTGTGGCATGCCAGCTACTATCCTGCTCTGGAAATGGTACTCACCACATTATTTCCTTTCATTAAACTCGTTTTTTTTCCCCCGTAAATCACCATTTCATTTATTTCTTAATTACTGTACTGATGCATTCTTACACTATGTGGGTGAAGTCAAACTCAGAGCTTGGCCAGTAATGTGACTGTATATTGCTGACAACATTTTGTGACAATGCCTGCTGCAAAACGTGAGTCATATTTCCAAGGAGTCCCTTTACTTTGTGTCATCCAAGATTCAGTCAAAACCCTAATAGTAATTCTGTCATATTCCATGAAAATGTTTTTGATAAACTGTAGCTAATGAAATTGAAATAAACAAAAAGAATCTTAATAAAGACAGAAAAGTTATTTATGTGCCTGCAGTGGGAGACTGACAAATTGCCACTCCTGGACTTTATTTCTTGAATATGGCAGAAGCAAGTTCCTGTTGCAGGCACAGAGCTGTTTCTCATCTGGGCTACGGAGATGTCAAAGCATCACACAAATGTGATGAACCCAATATCCATATCCATGATACATCAAAACCTCAGCATGGCACAAAAATAACCGCAATACCTCAGGAGCAACCTCAGAAATCCCCTTAATTGAGCAATATCTTCATTCCTGATCCATGTGCATCACCAAGGTGAAAAGGGACTGTGCAAGTTAAATGAAAGAAGAATTCATGATGTGTGGCGGCCTCTCTTACTCACCCTGGCTATTTCCCCTCTTGGCAGGGGCCAAATAGAGAATGTTAAATGAGGCAATTGTGTCCCGGAGGCAAAAAGAGGAAAAAAAATAAAACAGGCAGTGCCCCTGCTCTCTGCTCCAACCCCGAGGAGCATTCTGCAGCACGATGAGGTACATCCAAGCACCCAGGCTTGCCACTACCCAAATAGCTCAGCTCAGACCTAACTTCCCATGAGAACTGGCTACTCCACTCTCTGCTCTATACAATGCACATAGTGAATGACTCATACTCATTAGTCAAATTCCTAATCAAGCTGGCGTTTCATCGCACAATGCACAAAAAAATCCTACAGTTAATAAGACTGTGCAAAAAATGTCTGGAAAAATATTCATCCAAAATCTAAATGTATTGAATTTAAGTAGAAATCTCAACATACACAGACAAATAACACAACTCTCATTTTCTTATGGGTGGTAACATGTATTTACTTTTTTTAAGTAAATGAACTAATTTACATAAGTGTACTCTACCCAAGGACTGAACTTTCATTTTGCTTTATAGTTTGAATTCTCTATATTTCAGAGTGAAATGTTTTACCTTTTACTCCACATTTTTATGCCTTGTAGTACTAGTGAAATTATCTCCATCTTGACCAACTGCATCTGTGAAGGTGAGTTGCACATGGATGCCTAAGTAATGCTTATATACTGACGTGAGTGCTTTTACTTTTCAAACTTGACAGTTGGTATTGGTACTTTTACATAAGTAAAATAGTTAAGATTGGTAGGATTATCAGCTCAAAAAAATAGTGATTTTGTCTGCAAAACAATATATTAAGTTCAATTAACTTTCACAGAAAAAAAAATCACATTTTAGAAGCTGGAACCAGAGAATTTCTTGTTAACAAGATGTTGCATTAAATAATTGATAAATCAATAATACATTTTATAGCTAATCAACTTTGAGTCAACTAATCTGAATAAGATAAACCTGATCATTTCAGCTGTACACAAACAGCACATGTCATGATACAGTGTCGGCTGAGGCCTGTAGAAATACCAGGATGTGGAGGGTGTTCTGTTAACATTCTGTGCTGGTGGCTGCAGGAAACTGATCTCCCCTGCAGTCTCACACTGTCAGCTATACAGACATACTCCACGGTGACACCTCTGATAATCAAAGCTTTGTCTGGGTCTTAAAAGGACGTACTTGAACAACAGCGAGACCAGAGGCCCTCTTTGCTGTAATGGCCTTTGGACATCAATATTTAAATCTTACATCTCCGTTGTGATTAGAATGGTGCCTTTTCTCTGTTTTTTCTACACCCCCCTTCCCCCAAAACAAGGTGGGGGTGAGAAAAGGCTTAAATCAATGATCTTTGAGTCTAAACTAGATTCCTAAGCAGTTTGCCACTCTCAGCAGCAAGATAAGATAAACTCTCTTTGACCTAAGAGATGAAGTTGCCATGACGATCAGGGAGTCCACTTTCTCTATTGATATTTTGCTGATGTAACAACAAATGGAACTAGATCCTGCTCTTGATAATGGTGATTAATTAATACCAATATTGATCCCTACCAGCAAGAGACAAGGCTATTAACTTAAAGCAGGCTGAAAGTCAATTGTTACCTGGGGCTCAGTGGGCATCACTGACATAAAATCTAAACAAACAGAGAGGAATACAGTTACAGACTTAAAAGTGAAATTAGAAAGCAAATACGTATGTGTAAACACAGTCAGCAACAGCAAGCAGAGCTTGTTTTTGACCTGCACCATATTTCTAAAATTAACTTTTTGCTCAAATTGGTGACAGTTCCAGTGCCTGGATCAACACACAATGGTGACAGCTTGAACCAGCGGTTATTGGAATAATAGCAGTGGAATTCAGGAAAGAGGAAGATAAAGAGGAAACTGCGTGAGGAAGTGACCTCCACCTTTGCAGCAACCCTGCCCACATTTCACACTGCTGTCCAGGCACTGCAGGCTACAGCGAGAGAGAGAGAGACAGAGAAAGAGAGAGACAGAGAGAGGGCTAGATTGGACACCGTTAGTCCATCGGCTGCCAACCCCAGCTCATCTAACACATCACACAGCACAGTTTTCAACAAAGGAAACAGCAGCTGCTATAAGTTCCTCTCCCTATAGCAGCAGCACATGTGATGTAAGCAGCCATAGCAGCACAGTAAGTACAAAGGCTTTCTCTACACAAAAAACATTTTACTTTAGATTGAATAGGAAAAAAACATTACAAGGAGATGACATTCATCTGCATTGTTGTTTTGTGTCAAAAGTGAGGAGGCAATTGGGGATCCTTCAGCTAAGACGAGGCAACGGCACAAGCTGTTATTGGCAGGGAACAGATGTTTGAGGGAAAGTTGGCATTCAACAACCATTCTTCTTCTGACAGAAATCAACAAGAGAAACACAAGAGACACTGCGTGATTGTCACCCAATGAAAGAGAGACCCTTAAATATACAGGGAGGCTGGCATGCAAACACTTTTTGATTTTACACCCCCAAAACATCTGACTAACTGGAGTCGCCAGCGTTGGCGGGCAAAGGGTGAAATGCAGCATATACGACTTAGCCGGCATCATACGCTTTCCATATACAAGAAAAAAAAGCAAGCTGGGCTAAGTTGTAGGAAATATGGTGAGAGGGGGAAAAATACACGAAGCTAACAGCGCCAATCCCTCTGCTGAAACACATAACCACATGCTCATTGCACATACTGTACATGCACTCGAGTACTGTATACACAAGCAAACACACGCACACAAATTCAGATACAGGATGTTGGCAGTCAATTCAGTAAACACTCCCCTTATCCCTTACTACTGTAATCTGCCTCTGATAAATGCCCCTCAAAGATAGAAATGTCACCTGATATGATAAACAGTATGCTGACGTTACATAAAGTGGCCTTATGCTAAGGAGTTGGAGAGATTAAGTGTAGAGCAGAGATGGAAAAAATGGTCGCGATGATAAAACGCAGACTTTTAGGTGCAGGAGAGAACCTTGAAAAGAAAAAAGAAAGAAGAAAAAAAGGCAGCTGAGCTTATTGCAGTTTAATAATCTATGGGTTTTATGCACATTACATTGGATTTGTGGTAACTTAAAGGTCAATACATGCTGTAGCAGTAAACTATTACAACCAAATAACACCCAGAAAGTTGCACACAAAAGGCCGTCATATGAAATGTAACAGTAAGGCAATGTGTCTAAGAAAATGTGATTGGAACAGTAATATTTACTACAGCATCAGCAGCCCCTGTTCCAAATAGAGCTAATACGGGTAAAAAATACAAATAAAACTAGAAAATAACATGAAAGCATGACTGTACACTGCAGTGGGCCAGCAGCTTTACAGATGTAAGATCACTATCACATGAGTAGATTAGGCATTTTGACAGTGGGACACAGTGGTAAGCTCTGGGGAGTCGTGCATGTGCCGCTCGGGTGCTAAACTTACAGTAAAAGAGCGTTATAATCACTACAGTGTAGTGCTTGATTCTGGTTGGACAGCGTCGAGTGAAACAGCCACAGAAAGCAACATGAATTCTCAGCTGGTCCATATAGTGAAGACAACGGTAAAAAGAGAGAACACTAAGTCAGTTTAATAAGCACATTTGACATTAGATGTCCGCGCATGGCCTCAGAGGGCCGCTTCAATATGTTCCCATAAACAGTGGTGGAGGCACGCTCCCTACATCATCCAGATTCCCCTTTATGCCGTGAAACTTTGGGGGGCAATTTTACAGAAAAATTACTCTGAGGGGCCTGGTTTCAATTCAGCCTGTTCATATCTTTCTTTCCTATTAAGCATCAAAATGTTCTCCTCTCAGTACGAATAGAGGTATGGACACCAGCAGCAGCCGGAGAGAGGCAAGGGGGATGGGGGGGTGGGGGCGGCTGGAAGAAGACAGGGGAGAAAAGGAGGGAGGGAAGAGAGAGGATAGAGGGAGCTTGGTGGAATTCACACATCATATTACAGCAGCTAATCGCAATCCGCAGAGCATCAGCGATATTTTCATCATTCCTGTCAAATTCTACTGACCCGCCTTGGAACAGCTAACAATCTGGGCAATTTATTGGCATATTGGCACAGGGTGATAAGGCTAAAAACAACAGCAGCTAGCAGCTGGCCCTGGGAGATGAGCTGATAACATTGATATGTGCTCCCACACAAAACACCTCCACCACTATCTCCTCTTTCTATCAAACTCTTATTACAATAAAAGTGTATGGGGTTTTTTTCCGCTTTCTTGGAAAAGCAACAAGGGGAGGGGGATATAGAAAGGGGGCCTGGGATATTCATATATATTTGTTGTATATATATATATATATATATAAATATAAAAATCTGATGTAATGTTTCACAGAAAAAAACAAGGGGGGAAAATACATAATTTATCACTGTATTATCGGGATATCCAGGCAGCCTAATCAAGGAGCACTGAGTGACTATTTTTTGCCTTATCATCCAAAGTGGTGGAAACGGAGAAGGAATTATCAGCCAGCTGCAGATTGCTGGGCTGGAATTTTAATGGTAATAATCGGGTTTCTGATGGTATATCTTCTCTGCTTATCTTTCCCATTATCTGGTCCTATCTCTCCAGTCATCGGAGCAAATTAATGGTGCTCTTTCAGCATCGCCTTTTTATCACCGCTCAGAGAGCACCCAAGGGGAAAGAATAAGCAAAATATTAAAATACTGCATAAATCACAATTTTAGATAACGGGCCAATGTATGCAGGGGAAAAAGGGGGTGGGGGGGCTGCGCCCAACAACCTTTTTGTCCTTTAGAATGACTGTCTGTGCTGACTTTCTGTGCAATGTCTCCTCTGCCTCCCCCCCCAGAGTTCCCAGGGTAGGCGAGAGGATCTAGGCTCCCCGTGACCTTTCTGTTTCTAACTAGAGCTTGATTATACAGCACGGCTGCACACAGGCTCCATATTAACAAGATCTTACACTTGACATACTAATTCAAACAAGGCCAGGTCAGGATGACGAAAGCGCAACACAAACGTTCGACTCCCTTTCCTCAACAACAAAATTTGGATGCTTCATTTTGGATTGGTCCAAAATAGGAGTGGGCCTCTCACGTCACACGACATTGTGCTTCTTTGTTGATCAGAAATGGTTGTGGGTTGACAGCGGACATGAGCAGCAAAACACAAATATTACCTCAAAGATGATTAAAATGAAAGAAAGTTTCTCCAATACAATTATATCCTTTCAGAATTGAAGATAGTGTAACAATCTTTGCTGGATGGAGGGAGGAAAAAGTGGAAAAACTATAAACATTTCAAACAAGACATTTTCACTTCATATCAAAAATGATAAGCTAAAAATAAATATACAATAGACTAAAATGCACAGTGCAGCAGTGAGTCCCAATAAGACACGAGAAAAATCCAGATTCCAAACAACAAGATCAACAAATTATGACCTATAAATGTTTAAAAGATGAACAATTCCGATTACATGTGAAATAAAACCAGGAGACACAAAATCTATTGTCGCACTAATGTCATAAAACACTTTTGTGTACCAGCAAGGCCTCATGAATCCATGCATGTGAGCTCACACACACACACACACACACACACACACACACACCTACACATGTACACACACCCACACCAAAAAATGTTGCCTTATTTCTGAATTGCCCGTACTGACAGGAAGCAAACGTGATACCGACACACACACACACTGCTGCCTGGATATTTGATATTTGAACCCAAACTGACCACAGTCTGCTTTTAGCCTCTTACTGCATGCAGTGGACAAACACACGCGCAGACACACACACACACACACACACACACACACAGCTGTATCTGAGAGTGTTTATGTCCATGTGCTTGTGTGTGTAAATCACACATGTGAAGACATTACAGTCGTTTTACAATAAACATTGTTTTGAATATTATAAAGCCCTCTATAAAACCCTTCATTAAAATGATTAACTATGGCTATGTAAATATGACACTGATGGATTGATGAAGGCCACGACATTGTTTGTCTGAAACATTTTCTTGCATTAAAACATAATTCACTACATTTATGGCAAAGGTTATTTCAATCTTTAATTTTCATCTATATTTGAAAAGCAAATATGTGTAAATTGGCAACACTTTTCCAAAAGCAACAGCACACATCAATTAAATTTAAACATGTCAGAACTTATGCTCTTTTCCTGCAGGAGAAGAAGCTCTAATTTTCTTTTACCAACACTAATCATCATTATTTGTACTATTTCTATGCTGTGTGGAGAAGTTTGGAAAAAGTGCATGTGCATCTATTTATGTACCTGCAAGTGAGAGTGTATGTGGAGAAGGAATTAAAAAATAATAATAATGAAGAGCAGTTGAAGTGTGTATGACACACTTATGTCTGTTACAAAAACAACATTTAACAGCAATAGTTTTTTTTAAATAAATCTCTTATTTGTCTTACTTTCTTTTTTTATTATTGGCCTATAATTTATTGGTGATTAAAGGACATGAAAAGGGTTTAAGAGGAGAGGGTGCACGTTTCTGGTAAAGTGCATGTACTGATACACAAATCTGGATGACAACTAGAATAGTGTAACATCAAACACACAAGCAAATAACTTGGCAGCAGCGGTGAAAGTTTTTTTTTTCCGCCAGCAGCACTGTGATGTTTGGATTGTAAAATAATATTACTATAAAATAAATGAATAAAAACACACGCACACGCTGGTCTGCGGAGGGGAGACTGGAGCGTGTGGACCGTGACAGGCAACACATGAGTGGCGATAGTTGAGCGCTGCTGAATCAGCTTCGGTTTGCTCACTATCGCTTCAATATTTCCCCGCAAACTCTACTAAGCTTTGAAGGAGACGCGATGTAGCGACGACACATTTACCCCCCAAAAAAACAAAAGACAAAAAAAAAAAACTTACGTTTGATCTGCCTGGGGTTGCTCTGCTTCCTTCGGGACATGCCTGCTGTGCGGCTGGTCAGTGAATCCAGGTGTAGTACTGACAGATCGATAGGTTTTGGTTCATCCAAGCAGCCGGTTTGGGTTTTTGTCTGATGGAAATTGAGAAAGAAAAAGAAGAAGAAGGGGGCACCAGTACTTTTTTACGCACAAGTCTATCGTTCCGTCTGTCTTTCCTTTATCTTTCTCGTCTCTCTGGCTCTAGCTCTGGCTTTCTCTCTCTCTCTCTCTCTCTGTCTCTCTCTCCCTCACACCCTCTATCTCTCTCTCTCTCTCCCTTTCTCAGCACCGTTCTTCGTGATGAGGCTGCGCTTCGCCGCGATCCGCACGGACTGACTGGGGAGGTGAAAGCTTTCCGCGCTTTTGTTTGAAGATAAGGTTTGTTCCTCCCCGGGTACCGTAGCCGTGAACTTCACTTGATCCACAATTACTTGAACTTCCAGTTATTAATTAGCGTCGCCCTTAATTAGCGCCCCTGTTTTGGGGGCAAATATAATCGTAGATTGAGACAAACTGGGCTCCACAGTCACAGCATAAACAAAAAAGAAATACATCAATGTAAAAATATTGCCTTTATTTCAGGGAAACCCTATTCCACACTTTTTTTCCTTAAAGGACTCTCGGATCAGATCGGTGCTGCTTGAAAATGATCTATAAGATCAACTGAATCACATTTTTATAGCTGTATTACGCAAAACAGTGGTGATTCAAGGAGGGAACCCACCTTTAAAGTTCATGTTCATTTAGTGCTGCATGTGGCTCCAGTCGTATCAGCAATAAATCTGAACCCACACTGGTTAAACACAGCCGGATTATCCCAGCTGCTGCCTGGCCACTCATTCTCTCATGATGCAGCCTGGGAGATGATCTCCATTAAGATGCCATGACCTCAAATAACTCTTGGCCAAAAACAGAAAGTTGCTTGTGTGATTTTAAAAAACACACACAAAATCTACAAAACAAAATTGATATTTAAAATTAATACAAAAGTCTTTTATAAATTCTCTGACCATAAAGCAGCACTTCCTGCAATATATATATATTCTAACTGGCTCATAAACTGTAGTGATTTTTCAATATTTCACTGTTTATCGGTATTCGATAAAGTGACAATCAGGATGTGAGCGGCCTGTCTTGCCTATGGAAGAGAAAAATATTTGGAAAATTTAACAGAGGGAGAGAGAGAACCTTCAAATCATTCAGATTTTGACTGCCATGTTCTGAATAGTTGCCCAAACTGGAAATCACTCTCTTCAATTAGCCAGTTGGACTGCCAAGGAAGACAAGCAAGTGGCCTGTGAAATTATCTTGTAACCCAATTCCACAACTTTGGAATGGAGTCTGAAACTACAGAATAATTTATGTGGCAGGCAGGTCAGCGGCGGTTCACCTTGAGGAGAGCATCTGTCTTGCGAGCCACGCTCGGTTTGCGTCGTCTTCCCTGCGTTTCCACTCGTCCTCTGGTGGCTAAAGTTTTGTTCTCTTTCTTCCTCACACACGGCCTTTGGTCACAATCCAAACACAGTAATGTCATGAGACGGCTGTGCTCATGAACAATGAGTCGTTTGAGTATCTCAGATTTGTCACACTGTGCGCACCCTGAGAGTTTCTGTTGAGGAACGACAGAAGGATGATCTAACAAAGAAAAACTCTTAAATCATTAATCAAATGGTGATAAACACATCAGCCTGAAAAATTGAATTAAATATTTGTTTTTTTTTACCGCCATACTAGTTCAAAACACTAGATAAACTTGCCAAAAAAGGCACAAGTTACAAATGACAATGAAGCTTGTTAGATGGTTAAAATGGAGCACATAGTCTTTAAAATTACCATGCTAAACATCCATAAATAGCATTTACTGGCCTTATTAGGAACCCAACACCAAAATCAATAATGATTTGTGGTAAGAGCAACAACACAGTGAGAGAGGAGAGTTCAAATTGCCAGCTGAAGATTAATTTAACGCCACTCCTAAATCCTCTGAGACTGGAGCGTGGTTCTTCTCTGCTGTGCCTGAGCCCCAGTGGCTTGTTTGAAGCAGTCTATGACTGACAGGTACAAATCTGCGAGAGGAAGAGAAAGCCTTTTTATTTTTTTTTTCCTCCACTGCTTAGACCAGATGGTTGTGATAATTAACATGATACTGTTTCCATCGCAAGGGAAATCACTGACACAAGGTTGGTCATATTAATAGGTTAAGGTATACTGTATGTTGTGGAGATGCTGCACAGTGCACTCACATAATCTGATTACAGGGGGAAAGGGTGATTTAATGTGCTAAATCATTTGATTAGAACTGCCAAGTCAGATTTGGGGAATGCCATTCAGTGTCGGGCCAGTGGAGGTGGGCCGTCTGGTGGGTTCATCATGTTCATTCATAACGAAAATATGTTTCAGAACAATAAAAGTTTATGCAGCTCATAATGTGGCCAGTAGTCGTCTGACTGAAGCCATGCCTCTCACAATATTTTCTGATAATGACAAAATAAGTTTTCTTTATTAAGACTGATGTCACAAGCAGTGACTCATTTTATTCATATTCACGTGAGATGGAAATATATTCTACTTTAGTTTTGCTTGTACTTTACTTCAAAAAGCAAATCTCCTACAGTAAATACCATCATATAAAATTGGTGCTGTGCCCTATTGTAAGTGGCATGGTGCCATTTTTGCACACATAATTTATACTCATTTTGGGGACTGTAAAAAATTATATTTAACTGAGGTTGAGGCAGCTGAATGTTATGGCCCACTTACAGCCTCAGCAACATTATTAATATTTAGTTTGAACCTTCTGCTTGACTTAGAAAAATAAAATGCAACATCCTCCTTCCAATATCTCAAAATATGACAATACTCAATTGGATCAACTCATTTAGTCAATAATAATAATAAAAAAAACTATTTAAAATGCTCTACTCAAATTTAAACCTTATTATACATAGTATTAATTTTCTCTTTTCAAATAGAATTATTCAAAATTTAAACAAAATGATGAATCGTGTTTACCAAATATCTCAGCCACTCCTTCGCTACTCTTAGCTATATAATGCTTTTTAAAAAAAACATGTTGGTAAAGGTCAGTGAAAATAACATGAATATATACAGCACAACCATTCATGTCTTTTCTGTGTTTCAAACGTAAAACTGGTTGATTTTTATGCAGAAAAACAGAGGCATTGATTTTGTTGTCTAAATGTGGCAAATGCACACTGTGACTCATTGAACACTATTATGATTTTGATGGAAATATCTGGTAATTTTCTTATTTCCACAAACCTTATAAAGGATGTTTTTTTAAAGAAAACTCCCCCCATTTACTTTTCCCACAATGCCTAAATGGCATGAGACCTGCATCATAACAAAGTTACAATACTACAAGTATCCAACAGTTGTTTCATGCAGTAACCTGATCAGATGTTCACTGCAGTTAAATATAACAAAAGTGTCATCACAGCATTGTGTTAATTTTACTACAATCCTAAACTAAACTGTTTCTATTATATCAGCTGCTTCCTCTTTCACTGTTTCAGTGAGCTGCTGTGCTGACTGAGTGCTATCACACTGTGTCTGGCATGACAAATTACTGGGTTGATTTCTTTAAGGGATCACACATGTCCAGTGGCTGTGGGAGTGACAGCCATCATTTGGACAAGAACTCCATCCTTAAAGAGCAGCCTCAGCAGCTCAGCTTGGACATCAGTGCTGTGAGTTTGCCTGCTGTGGTCTCCCCCTCTGGCTGTTGGGGATTGGTTTGTCTCCAGAGGATGTGGTGTGTGTGTGTGTGTGTGTGTGTGTGTGTGTCATAAAGTGATGTGTGCAGGGTGGTGGTGGCACATATATACCTGTTTACAGTAGGTCTTCAAAATAGAGATATACAGTACTGCAGAGAGAAAGACTGAGGGAAGAGAGACAACTGGGGACTGAAACAGAAAGTTGTTTAGCCTAAGCTGAAGAGCTTTTATGTTGTTCTTGCATAACATCCCATAATTCCTTGTGATTTTCGATTCCAGCATGTGTCCGTGAAGGCTC
The DNA here is from genome assembly GCA_032353495.1 of Ctenopoma kingsleyae. NCBI lineage: Eukaryota > Metazoa > Chordata > Actinopteri > Anabantiformes > Anabantidae > Ctenopoma > Ctenopoma kingsleyae. Next base: position 20,084,269 of record JAUBNQ010000008.1, on the reverse strand, counting down.
TGAATGTAGCACTGCATCCGACAGCGGATGCTGAAAATGAAAAAAACACCTTTTACCTCTTCAGATGACATGACACCACATTAATCTAACTTTTAATAGCTATAATGTTGAGTTGTTGTTTTCTGTCCTGGGTAACATCCTGGTGCTGGTTGTGGCTGAACGCTCCAGCTCTCCAGTTCCCCCACCCCACCCTGCCCCCTCCCTGCAGCCCATCCAGCCAGCAGCTCCAGCAGCTCCAGCAGCAGTGAGCAAACAGATGTCTGAGAGAGTGCCCAGTCCGCTGGCCGAGTTGCCAAAACCACCCGCGGCCCTGGAGGCCTCAGCACCAGCTCTTTCCAGGGAGGCTTCACTCTCCGCACCACCATCTACTAGCCCCGTCTCCCATCTCCTTCCCCAACACATCCTTTATATTTACCACTACGATACAAAGATACAAAAGCAGCAGCAACAAAACAAAACAAAAAGAAGACATCTTCAAAAAAAAAACAAAAAAAACAAAAAAAAAAAACAGAATCAAAACACACACAACCCCAAATCATCTTAAGATTACAGAAAACATTAAAGTCTCGAGAAGTGATGAAAATACTAAAAGAGGGCGGGATGAACAAACTATGCTCCTCCCAATGGGAGTGTGCAAATCTGTAAATAAAGGCTTTATGTAGAGGAGGAGGAGGAGGAGAGAACCACGGGCCAGTATATTCTTACTGCTAATCTCAGTGTCTTTTTATGTGGTCACAAGCAGAGATTGTGACACCTCCAGGGGATAACCAGTGAGCCTTTTATGGATTAAAATCATAAATACCCCTTCTTGTTTCAAGAAGTTCATTGCTTAAAATAATAGTGTTGCATTATTAAAAAAGGAGAAAAATTATCCGACAGTGGGAGGTGAGCGAATACAGCCTTTAGAAGGAAGGTCATTCATCTAAAATGACCTTATACCAGTCAGTTCTGATACAAATGTGGAGATTTCTAATATATAATTATCATTTTAGTAATAGCTTTATAAATATATGATTAACAAATGAATTAAACGTCACAGAAATGGACTTGTCATTTTAATTTGTACCCTGTAGGGGATAATCAGAGATAATGTTCGCAAAAATAATGTCAGTTCTTTAATAATAATTAACATAGAATTGTGTTACTGATTTTTAATTTAGAATGGCATCAAACCTGTGTGTAAATATATATCTGAATGTAATAAATGAAGGGTTTTTGTTACTGCATCATGCATACAACTATCAGTACTACTAAAAAAGTCCAAAAGTAACCTAACTCCACCATCTTTAAATCAAATCTTTATAATACATCACTGAACCAATGGAAAATGAATTAAAGAAGAAATGCATCAAAAACCACCTTCAGATTAAAAGTCTGTTGTGTTTGTCAAAGACAAATTCCAAATTTACTGGTCTTCACATGATCATTTTAGGAATTCAGTGACTGTCAAAGAATTTCATGAAAAACTTAAATTCATAAATCATTTTAGTTTGCAGTAAAAAAGAAAGAAAAAAAGACAATCTCGCTCACTTCACTCAGCTCACACTCTTGCTTTCCTGCTGAATATTTCTGAATCTGTCAACTTCAATATCCACAAGAATGACTGCAAAACTGAAGGTCTTTTAATCTGAATCCAAAAAACTATGTATACAGATTATTATTTGCAAGAGTTTGTAAAATTATTACAACTATATATACATATATATTCCTTCATTAATATTAGCATGATTGATGAAAAAGTTGTCAGAAATTTCATCTTGTTCTGCCTTCTGTGTGCACTACTCTCACTGTACTGATCATGTCCATGTTCCCATAAATCATTGTTTGTATTTAAGTCAGAGGTTTGTGTTAAAAGTCTAAATAACATATTTTCTGCTGTGTGAACATCTCATGTGTTTGGACATCCTGTGATTTAATATTATTCATTTTTTATAAGGTCAAGTAAATTATATTTGATATGTGGAGCTGACTTTTTTCTCCCTCTTTTTCTATATAAGCATTATAATACAGTCTGTTGATGTATTTTATAAGTGTGTCTGCTGGTTTATTACATATGCAGAGGCATCAGTGCACAGCAAAATGGGAAAATGCATCAATATATTCACAGAAAGGCAGACTGTAGACAGCTCACAAAATAAATCTACATCTGCCAGGCTTCATGCAAACAGCAGAGCCATCCTTAATGGTGAAACCATCGATGAAAACAGATAAAAATATTAAATATTCAGACATTCCTTTCACCCAGTATCAAAAGCGTCCAGATGTGGGAAGCTGAAGTTGTTATCATGAAGCCAACGACAGGCATTGAAAGAAATTCCTCTGAATTTTCAACCATATAAAAGTATTTTATGGCATGCAAATAAATGGTAATTTTTGACTATTGAGAGAAAAAAATGCCAATAAACCCTATCATTTGGGACTAAAACTCCACAAACAGGAGACACTTTCAATTTGCTTTGCCTGTCTCCCTGCGTTAGATGCTTGCGATTGCCGCGAAATTAATCCATTTAACAATCTGTGGCTTAAATTTGAGGATTTCCAGTTTTTTTTTTTTTTTTTTAATATCAATAAGTTCCAATTGAAGAGAGGATTCTTTTGCAATTCAGGCATGTGCAGGCGATAACAGCAGAGTTGGCATGAAGAGAGGCAAAGATGGATTAATTATGCAGAGAACATGGAAATTCTGCTTATCATCGCTTAGCAAAGGAGCCCAGCTCACATAATCAGAAAACGAGGATGAAAAAAAATAACAATGCAATGGCACCTTCCAGCCCATCATCTTACAAGTTAGATTTTTTCCTGTAATTAAAAAGTAACATACAATTATATTCATATCTCATATGCACACTATGAGTGGGTGTATATTAAATAATTGCATTGGGATATAAGGGTTGAAGTTAAAAAAAAAAGGGACAGAAAAAGAAGTAAAAAAAAAAAAATCTTGTTTCACAAGGGTATAGCTCCCTTGGGTTGGACTGAACTACTTAGAAACTGAAAACTTAAATTATCTTTGGAAAGCAAACAAAGACAAAGGCTAAAGAGAGAAGCAACTGTATATTTACTTACTCGTGCTTTTGTAACATGCATTTTGCAAACAAGAATAACAACATCTTAAGGCAGTTAACTGTAAATCCCCTCTGAGGATGTATGATATGGAAAGAAATATATATATGCTGCATTTTGTTTCTCATTTCATGTCATCTTCAGATTTCACCACCACAGTTCTTGCATTCCAGGATGTCGAGGAGCTGTGTTCAGTCTGCCAGTTCTGTGAGCTGCAAGGCTTATGCCTACATTTCTCTTATAGAGGAGCAGATTAAACTGTTAATGTTGCAGCTGGTTACAAACAGGAGATGGGGTTTAAAACCTTTAAAACCTTTTCTGACAGCTCTGGTAAAAAAAAAAAAAAACCACCAGCATGAAGGTCAGAGTTTAATGCTGTAGCTGCCCCAGCATCACATGAGTTGGATTTACAGATTTAGCATAGTAAAATATAACCATACTGGCTGTCTTTGTCTGCACATGCTATCCTTCTATGATCTATCTGATTAGTGTTGGTTTGCTGTTTAATGTTCCATCTTCACAGTCTACAGTAATTGAAACATGTCATGTCACAACCCAGCAACAAGACTTTAGAAGACAGTCACCACTAAGTTTTGACTCAGGTAACATACAGTGGAAGACATAAGCACATGCTTTAACTGTCAAAAAGTTGCAAGTTAAAGAGGAAGTAATAAAGCACATGAGTAATTCAGATTCATTCCAGCTTCTGTCTGATCACTATAACATGATTTTATTAAATGATAGATAACAAGTGCAGCATCATCCCCATTCTGATGTTCTCAGCTGATCCCAAGAAGCAAATCCCTTGAAACTTCTCAAATCTCTCTTTTCTTTTATCCGAGATAGCTTTCCAGTTCACTTGCAGATCGCGGCAGCCTTTCAGACGGCACACCTGTTGCTTGAGCCTTGATTTCGCTTTTTGATCAGACGGCACTCTGACAAAAGAGGAGAAAGAAGAGGCTGAAGACGAGGGAGAGGCAAGAGAAAAGATCCTTATCGAATGCTCTCCACCGGACAATGAATTTTCCCCCACCATTCAAATGTATCTTGCTTGAGTGATTCATTACAGCAGATTCTGAAGTGTGACAATGGACCTCAGAAATGAGTGATGGTATCTTTTTGCTGATTTCATTTCCCTGATCCTTCTTATCCCCCTGGCCTGTGTACCTCTATTAATTAGAAAGTAGAGATTTCCACTCATCAGCTGATGGGTTTCATGCTCTGCTCTGTCACAAATCTCCTGTCCACACTATCTCTTCCTCCCAACCCATGGCTGTCTTGAAAAGTACAGACTCCGCTCCGGCTTCAATCTCTGCTGCAAGTCAGGGTGGCTTTGGAGATTCATAAATATTTATAAACCGATTAAGAAAGAATAATAAAGTTATAAGACAGTGGTTGGTTACCCTTGAACAGTGATGCGGATGACTTCCTAAGGAGAGGAAATGTGATCAAATGTGCCAGAATCCACTCTGCTGCCTTTTTTATAGCTGATTTATTAGGAAATAATTGTTCTTCCTTACTGTTGTGAGCACAGAGAAACCATACATTTAAGTATTTTATTACTCACTTGAGCAACCCCATAAAACAATTAGTGATATAACTGCATAATGATTAGCTGCCATATGGTCAGAGGATTCAAAGATGTGCAGTCGAAGTGCAGCTTACAATATTATACACTAACAGCAGGATAATAAAAATGTACAGTTAAAATAACCCCAGTGTTTTGTGAGCAATAAGCTTATTGCTTGGGTCCCCACATTCCCCAGTGTATCTATAAAAAATGTTTTGCCTTCACTTCAGATCCTATATGTAGGAATGTGTTGAAGTGTTAACCCTTTTCTCGCCACAGTAAAGTTAATAACAATAATGAGATATGGATCATATTCCTATATAACCAATTCATGTTTAGGTGTCATATGAGCCATGTATGACTGAGTATAGGCCTACTGAACATTTTCCAAAAAGTCACTTACAGACAAAGAAATATGCATTTCTACATACTGACAGTACTTCTGGTATGTTTTGGGTTAATTAGAGCCCAGAAGGGTCAAACTGTCTGCTAGACCTCTCATGAGAAAGTTATAACACGTTTTTAGCTTATATTGTCATTCCCTGTTGTGTGAAACCTGTCACTATTTCGATAATCTGCTAATGTATCAGTTGGGATAACTACGACTGCAGCCAACACTTATTTAATTTATGCAAGTTAATGTCTGCAGCAGTGAATAAGTCAAATTTTAACAAATGTACTCCAGAGTATGATATGCATTTCATCTGAGCCTGTTATTCAGTAAGGTAGTTAATTGGGATTTTAAAAAGTGACAAATCTCAGAGCAGCAGTTATCTCTTACTACAAAACATCTTGTACAATAAAAACAGTGCTCATAAGTGAAGTAAAGTAAAAAGGCTATATTTGCTATCAGAGCAAATGACACACTGCGTAGTTCCCAAAGCACCTCGTGCTTCGGTTTTTAGGGACAGACTGACTCTTGAAAGTGCCATTAATTATTAATGATACCCAGCACAGCTGAAATGGCCAATTTCCCTGTTGTCTCTATGACTGGGAGGGTGCTTGAGGGCGAAGACCTGCAATTAGCTGTTATATGTGGGTGGCCATTCTAGACAGCATCAAGTCTTGTTAGTAGCATGACTGCAGAGGAAAGGAGACTGAACCCCAAAACTAATTATCCTTTCCCTCTCCCTTAAATATGAAGACATTAAAGTTGATTAGTCTTTCTAATTAGGTTATGCTTTTTGATACCACTTATGTTTTTGCTTCTGGCTTTTATGTATGATAATCTCTTTTTTGCATACTTGCCTACAAAGTTGTTCCATTGTATTCGTAAACACTGGCATCATGAAAGTGGAGACAAGTGCACTGGAAAAATTTCTGTATTTCTATACGTATGTAATAAATATCTTGTTTGCAGCTGTTTCTCCGCACATACCATGTCTGGGATTTAAGGAAAGCTTCAGCATGTGAAGTCATGTGATGTTTCTCTGGAACAAAAGGAACAGCAACTGGCGACTTGTACATGTATTGAGTTTACAGAGAAATGAAACCACAAGAGCCACTTAACCCAAGATGCTGCTTTCAAATAACAGCTAAATCTGATATGCCAACCCTTCTCCCCAGTCACAGCGCAGCAACACACAAGGACATGACTAGGCAGAAAAAGGAGAGTCCTCATCTGTAAGATTAGGTTTGGCAACTCTACTCTTCTCCTCTGGATGTCAGATCAGCACAGTAAATTATATTGAGATCCTCTCAGAGATGACAGATGAAATCTGTCTCTTTGGGCTTGACGTGGAGCTGCAGGTGATACATGATATGTGATAAGGCAGTGATGTCACGGCCGCAGGTGGACCCCCCCCCCATTTTGCCCACATCTCCTCTACTTGTGTGGAAAATGGCAGCACTGTGACTGGCTCACAGAGAACTTTTATCTCTCCCCATCTGTGTGGTCTCATCCGCAATGATCTTGGACTCAAGCCATCTCAACCTTCAAGCCATTTAAGAAAAAAAAAAAGAGGGGGAGGGGCGGCAAGATGCAAAAAAGAGGAGGGGGGTGAAGGAGGTCCTCTGATTTCTGTTGGACATAAACAGCAGCAAGACTTGTGTCAACTTGTGATTCTTTTGTGATTCACAAACAAAAAAAAAATGTAAAAATTCTTTTCAAATTAAAATCAAAAACCTGGTTTATGCTACTTAATGTGAGAAACAGACAACCTTATTTTGTCTGACATAACTACTGCCCTATCAGAAGACCACTAGAGATGTTCTGAGATATGTTAATCTCATAAATAGATTAGGATACATACAAATGGCTAGTCTTTCTATCTACTTGTTAATATTTAGGTTGTTTGGCCAGAAATGTATTTGCACATGACCACTTAGAGTGACAAAAGCTGGTTGTTTCAAACATTACATTTAGCTCACTATTCCAATCGTTCATAACTGCCTAAAAAGTACTCCACTACAAGCAGAGTGCAGGACAATACATTTTAAACACAAAAGATTGAAATGCATTTTTTTTCTTGATAACTTAACCGTTCAAGTCTAGTCCAGATTTGTTCAAGAAGCTTTTAAATGAAAGAATTATGGCAAAGATAATATCCGAGATCTGTGTTTCTATAGAGTGCACTTAACAATTCCTAGCATGTTCTTCTTCTTGACAAGTTGGGTCTTATCAGGGCTCTTAGTTTGTAGTAACTCAG
>JAUBNQ010000008.1:20050632-20061916 GCA_032353495.1 Ctenopoma kingsleyae | reverse complement strand
ACACACACACACACACACACACACACACACACACACACACACAACTGCAAACAGGTCACTGCAACAGGCAGACCCGGACTCAAACCACCACAGCTTAAGTTCTCCAACTCATAAATATGTGAAATGACTTTAACCAGCGTACACTAATAAATCCACACAAACAAACGTATTTTACGCAGTCATGTCAATAGGCAAAGAACAAATAGTCATCAAGAAAAGCACATCAACTTATTATGGCACATGAATGGGTGGGTGGATGATAGCACGTGATCACTTGCACATATAGAATATCGTCATCATCATCATCATCATCATCATCAGTGGTCCAGCAACCAAATGTTATCACCGTTACACATTACAGTAGCTGGGACACCTCCAACATTTTCAAACATTTCCATTACTTTACATTTAAATATTATAAACGTTTACGTTACTCACCCAATACAAGTCCATCCTATGGGCCCTGCGCTCAGCAAAGCAACTTCCTGGCTCTGCTAAGGTAAAGCTAGTCCACTGAGTCGCACTTGTTCCAGGCTGCTCTTTATGCTAAGACTTTATGGACATGGTGAGCTAACGTAGCATCGTGCCGCATGTCAAAATCGCTAAAAGTGAGAATTAGATGAAGCACGGATTTTTTAAAAAAAGAAAAAAGTTCAGTTTAACGCGTGTTAACATGACATTAACATTATTTACGCTGCTAAGTGTTTGAAGAACAACACCTGCTCCTTGATTAAAGGATGACACCTGGACATCCACGCGCCTCACTACAAATGACAGGGAGCAAGCTCATTGGACAAGCGAACGATCGTTTCCCAGCATGCCGTCCTCCTGTCTACATTTTGAGAAGAAAGCAGGTAAAGTAAATGCACTGTGGGGAGAAATAAAACATTTTTTTAAGAAAATACGTAGTTTTTGAACCATAATAAATAGATAATTAATTAATAGAGACAAGGAAAACTAAATAGAAACAGACTGTAACCCAAAACCATAGGAATAATATACAGGGTTGAAAGGTTGTTCATATAGCTAGTAAAACATCATATTATTGTTTGAAGGTTAATTTTAAGACCTTGTGAAACATCCAATATGCAAAAAACCCTATAATAAAACAGTAAATCTATGCCTTCCTAAATTTAGCCCAGCCCAGTACATTGGTTACACTGTTCATAGTTACGCCCGAGTGTAATTAACTGTAGTCCACTATAATCATTTGAAAGGTGTTTCTGATGAAAAATTTTTATTACATTATATACATGTGTGTATGTGATTGTATAATAAGTCATGATGCATTACACATACAATTTTTATGATTTTTTAAAGAATTTGTTTGGTTTTACTTTGAGTTCCCTTTAATTTAATAGGTTGCCTGCTTCATTGGCATACTGAAAGCTTAAAACATTAACCTGTCTTTAGATAAAGTACTCAGAAATGTATTTCATATAAATATCACATGAACAGTTTTTCTGCAGATGAAGTAGTTTTACTTATGATACTGATATTTTGCTGATACAGCTTCTGTACCTTTACCTTGAACTTTAACTTAGGCAAAGGCTGTGAACACTTGCTTCACATACAAATGAAGCATGAGGTCAGTATGACCCAGTCATCACAGATATATGACTATAAGACTGACTATAAGTCTTCACATATCACATGAAAAGGACAAACAAGGTGAAATATATGGTGCTGACCTTATCAAAGTGTCATACGTGTAGTAACTAATACAGATAAAACAGCTACATTGATACTGTATTCTAAGGCTGAGGCTCCTTCTAAACTTTCCTGTGTATTCACTGTGATCCACCGCTGTACTGTGCAGCATCGTCTCCCCAACAAGCTTATTTCTAAAAGCTGCTGAAGCTCTGCTTAAATCCTCTAGATCCCAGTCCCTGCTGGGGCTGAACCACTGGCCAAACTGAGATCCTCAGACAAAGACTGGCCCAAAACTCTTCTTGATTTGGATGGGCACACTGCTGCTGCGCTATGCAAACACCATAACACCATCTCTGCACTCATTTGCAAGGCCTTTAGCTGTTCATGAGTTTGGATTAGCAGCTCTTTGGTTTGATGGCAGCTAACCAGTTGTAAAAGTCGGCTCGGACAGGGGCCCCCCTCTGAGAGTGACTGGTAACTTGGCCTCTAATGCGCCGACCCCACATGTATCAGGCATGGCCCAACCATGGCTACGGCATCAAGCTCCAATAATGCTGCTCAACAAGCATTTCGAAAGATAATGACACCACAGGCTGCACAAATGTTGAAAAACCATGTAAATATAGTGCCAGAATGGAAGATAAGACGACATCTGCGGTCATCCATCGTAGATACCTGCATTGTTTTATGAAATCAAAGCCTAAATCACTGTCAGATGTCAGTTCCAAATAGTTTTCAGAGCTTTTTAACCATTTCCTTTTGTGAAAATGTTTTTTGTATTTTGTTCACCTTGAACTTGATCCTGCAGGATATCACTGATCAATGTTTGCAGATTTGTTACAGCACAGAGATGCATGTAATAGTACCTTCAAGACCACTTAGTCTGCAAAGATTGTTGTAGTTTTATTAAGCATATGTGACTAAAACAATACTTCTCTACAAGTAGAAGTACCACTTCAAACGCTTTACTCAAGTTGAAGCAAGCAGATGCTCTAAAATGTACTTAAAAAGTACAAAAGCACAAGTACTGAATTTGTTGCTGTTGCCATAACCTAAAAGTCACTTGTAATTTATGCAAAATTTGGGCAAAAGACTCGTGCCCAGTGGATTTAATAATAAATAAATAGAGATTGTAATGTGTGTGCAATGTAACTGTTTTAAATCAGCACTCTTCTAAACATATCAATACCCTGCACACATCTGCACATGCCTTACATACTTTTAGTACAATATACAGTACATACCTGTATTTATGCGTGCACATTCATTACAGCCACACGCACACACGGAAGCATAAAAATGAAATATCAAATAATGTAGAAAAGAAAGATTTTAAAAAGTGTGTCTATCTTGTATTCATCCTTCTTAACAAAAGGTTTCTGCTGTACAGTATGTTAGGTGAAAGTGAGATGCATTGGCCCTTGAGGCGTATCTCCTTTTTCTAATGTCAAGAAGTTTATTAATACTTTATTAACTAACCAAACATAAGAGGTTTTATATTTATGTATTGTAAGTGTTTCAGAGATATGGTCGCAAAAAGTGATGTGTGAATGTTTTCGGCATAACAAAGGGTTGATTGTAACAGAAGTGTAAGATGAACAGTGACACAGTAGAAACAGATTTCAGAGTTTACCGGCTAGACTAATAACTAATGGCTCTGTGCAGTGTGTGCCAGAATAGAGCAGAAGACAGTAGATCATGGTGTTTACAGCTAGTTAACAGCCCTGGACTGAGTCTGTCAGGCATGGTGGAAGGATTGGAGGCCATCACCATCCAGCCTGTTTGCCTGAGGCTGGGCCCTCCAAAACCCAGGCTTCGGTAGAAACACACACTACACACTGCTAGCCAAGAAACCATTCAACTGACTGAGGGTTGCACAAATGCAAGCTTAGTTTGTTTTTTTTTAACACGACATATTTGGTTTTTCATCAAATATGTTAATGACGTGCTAATAGCAGCACAGTTTGTCACAACGTGTGCTGTTGTTAATAAAGAAAAATGAAAAAGTAACACAAAATATGTCTTTCCAAATGTACAGTCACACATTTGTTTGAAATCATGCACTGGTGCACATTTCCCATGTCTTCACTACAGTGATATTATGGAAACACTGCACATAGCATGCTATTAAGGATCCAGATTTACTCATTTTTCTGCTACTTGGAAAAGATAGGCTGCTGAGTATATGAGTGCTGCATGATAGATCTTCAGAGCTGGGCCTAGTGGAATGTCTCCCTTCCTCTGTTTAAACAAAGCCTGAGATAAGATTTAAGGAGAATCCTTAAGGTGATCCAGCTGCCCTCCTCCAAGCTGAAGCAGGCACTGAGCCATTATGAAGACAGAGGAAAGAGGCTCAGAGACCCACCTCCAGAAGGCAGGGCTTCAAATGAGTACGTTCCCTCTCGCATTTCCTTACAGCTTATTTCCTCTCCAGGAGAAGAGACATGCAAAGGTAGATGAGAGGAAGAGGGATAACTGTGTTTTAATTTTGTCCCACTCTTCACTATCGTTTTCCCAGTTAGTTTTAGAATAGCCACCACTGTTGTCTGCTGTTAATCACGCGTCCCTGTCATTTCACTGGCATTTTTTGGTTTGGATTTACATGTGAATTACTTGGCAAGCAAATCATTAACATGTCACTTCCATTCCTTACAGCACATTTTGATGATTACACTATGTTTGAATTTTCTTCATTATTATATGTACCCCCCCCCCCCCCACACACACACACACACACACACACACACACACACCGTGGGCAGGGAAATTGTTGTTTTTTTTTGCCTTTTAATTGCATACAAAAGTACACCTGAAAAAAAAAAACATGTCAACTGCCCAGCTGCATAAAAAGAGCAGAGCCAGCATGTAAATGCGTTTTGTCATATGCACAATTACATTACATCAAAAGAATGTTTAACATTTTGTCACGTCAAGCTGTAATAAATGCAAAATATATTCGCGAGAAGAACATATTTCAATAAAAAAAATATATATTAAATTATCATTTGGACTAATGCTGCACGTTGCTCAGGATAATCCGGAGAGACGAAGACAGAGCGAGAGAGACAGGGAGAGAGAGGAGGAGGAAATAATTAGCAGAGAGAAGCGATTGCACTAATGAGAGGAGAATTTGACTAGGATACTTTACTTGACCCCCAGTGTTCCTTGGCTGTCCAAGAAAAAAAAAGGCTGATTTATAATTATACTCTGCAATGCACCATGAAATTGTTATTGTGGAATACCTTTTTGAAAATGTTATCAAACAATTACTTTAATTTTTCCCCCTGGAAACTGTTGCACATGTCTACTAAAATGAGATGGTGGTGCAGAGTCTCCTGCCTGTCATCCACTGTTGTTCATGCAGATGAGCTTGCCTTATTTTTTCCTTCCTTCCTTTTCCCCCAGAGTCTCTGTTCTGAGGGATGCTGTGGCAAATAAAATAATACTCTGATAAAACTAAAATATTTTATGACAGAATGATAATCATTGCAAGCATACGTGCCACTGATATGGGGCTGTTGCGGTTGGGGGAGGAGAGAAAATAATCCTTTTTGTGGGCTTTAAAAAATGAATCTCAGTTGAATCACATCAGAGAAAAAAAAAACTCAAAGACAGTTCCAAGATGAGCCAACTCCAGGAGAAAATGACCTCCTCGTTTTGGTGATAAAGTTCTAGCCAAAATATGATATCAGCCTGCGACGTGACTCATTAGAAATGTGTGTATGGCGTGGAGGCAGCTCTCCCTATCTGCCAGTGCCTGGCTTGCCGACTGATAAGAGGCAAATGCAAATGTCCTGATAAGAACTGAATGCAAATATTTATGATATGATATTCCCTGGGAATTATGTGAGGATAAAACAAAGTGTATTATTTCCCTGTAATTCTTTCAGGTTTGCCAAAATGTCCTTTTTTTGCTTTTGGAATTTGCATTTCTTCAAAATTGATTGGGCCTGCGTATTATGTTAAGCTATTTGTTTGCTGAGGATGGTAATTAGTTACTGTAATTACAGCGATGACAGTTGCTAAATTGTTTTTAAAGCATTACTGTGTGTCTGTGCCAGAAGATTGCAGTACTTATTTCAGGATTTAAGCATTTGCTGGAAACACTCCCACTCTAAGGCCAAAGTGGGAATTTTTTGAACTACAAAGCAGCCATTTTCTAAGCAAAGACATTTTTGAAAATGTCTGTTAATTTGCACTAATTGATGGTTTGACTGTGTTGTGCAGTTTCTTCTCCGATCAGGGACTTGTTACTGATAGGATGTCTTGGGGGATCAAAATGGGCTTGAAATAGTTTAAATACATGTGTTTGTTAGCTTTGCACGCTCATTTGAGTCAGACTTTTAATGTTCTCTGTCACCCAAGAAACAAATTGTTGTTGAAGGCACATTTGTAATTATGGTTCCCAGTGTAGCCTATACAGGCTTTCAAGTTTAGTAAACATTAATTAGCATGGACACAGACAGTTGGGCGTTTTAGAGGGCGTTTCATGTACAGCAATAAACAGCAAATGTCTGAATCACATGGATCAGGTCTGTTAGAGCTGCTTGTGCAGGTTTCTAGTGTAGAAGTGTGCAAAAACATACACAACATACTGTAGAGCATAATGATAAATTACAACTCAAGATCTGTTTAGGGTGAATCTGAGCTGATAGAAATGAAGACACAACCTGCTATAGGCTAGAAGCATTCATATAGTGCCACAACAGCTAATGGTAATTTTCAATGACGTGACAGTTAAATCCTCAGTTCAGTGATGACACATTCAGTCTGTACAATGTAATGAAACATGTCCATCACATTCTCCCTGAGTCCAAGGGTTCATCTTCAGACTTTTAAACATCTTCTTTTCTGGTTTGAACATTAAAAAATGACTTAAACTGACTAATTTTCACTCCACTCACTGTTCAGCTCTTAACTCTTCCATACAAAATTGTAGCTGAGTTTGAGAAATGCATTTAGATTCTCAACCCATGTGACCATTCATAATATTATTGACACTGATGCAACAGACACAGACACTGAGCTAATTACTGTGTTTATTGTTTCATCAACATGGAAAACTAGATTCCACCATTTTGCAACATACTGTAGCTGGTCTCATTTCTGCAGGACCCCTTGGGCAACAAGCCTAGTTTACTTCTCGAGCATTATGCTATAAGTGCATAATTGGATTTACTATTAACATAATCGGACAGCATGCACGTTGACTGGAATATTCCCCTATGAGATGCATTGCTTCTCTAAACCTTATAGAAGGAGATGGTGAACGTACATTCAGGCCCCTTGAGCCCCCTCTTTGTCTCTTTAACTTCAGCCTGACTACTGGAGGAGGTTGTATCCTTAGTAGGCCTCAAAGTGAAGAAAAAAAAGACATTTTCTAATCAAAGATGAAGAATTTCTACAGCAGGGTCATAGAGTTGGTTTGCCTTTCAGCACCACCCTGAGACACAAGCCTTTTAAATGTAAACCATCTTTAGAGTGACTGGACAGTGAGGCAAATCTTCAAATAATACAAAAAAGTTAAATGAAGCAAATATAATGCTCCAAACCTTCTTTGTTTAAAAGAAATAGTTGCTTTATAAGTTGTAGCCTTGACTGTGTGAAAGAAAATCCATCACCTCATTGCAAAAGGTAAGAAATGCACACACACAAAAAAGCATTCAGCCATGAACAAGGGGATTCAGTAACAGCATGAGGAGTCTGTTTCTTACTGCCTGGAGCAAAATGGAAAGTCTACCTCAAAGATACAGATTTAAAGAGGGGCATGCAGAATAAAGTAAAGCATGGACAGTGCAGATAGAAACATACAACTCAAGCAGCATCATAAGTGAACACAGCTCTATCAGTCAAATAGCTCACTACTGGAGCAGAAATATGGCCTTGCTGTGTGGGGTGAATTGGCCATACTGTGTTTGTGCTGCGTAAATACCCAGCAGCACACAAACCCAGCCTGAATGAATCTATGCCTGCACTTATGCACACACACACACGCGCACACACACACACACACAGCATCCATATTAGATGCACCGCTAGTTACTTCTTAATTAACACCTACGGTAGCCATAATAATAGAATCACTTTCCCCCTTTCTGAAATCCCTTTGAAATTATGCAGGATTAAGGAAAGTTGGTTGCTAAATTGGTGTGTGCATCTGTAATTTAATTGCATCTGAAGCCATTAATTAATAAGGTGCCTCCGTTAATAGTTAATGTATAATTGCTATTAATTAACAGCCAGTCTTGATAAAGTGTCACCAAAATCAAACAAAAACAATTAGCTTTTTGAGGTAAGTGTCTTTTAAAAGCCTCATTATTAGTACTAGAGGTAATATACAGTAGTTAGAATGATAAAGAAGGCAATGTAGATTTTAATTTGGATGGAGAGAGAGAGAGAGAGAAAAAACACAGTTGACATCCATAAGGGAATTACCATGAGGTAATTATGGGATAAGCTCATTGTAACATGATAAATAATGCTGTGAATCTGTCCCCTCCAGTTAGGTTGTCTCCTCTTTTTATTAGGGTGGACTTTAATTCCCCATCTTGTTGTGCACCAGACATATTTAGTTGCATTTAACTTCTCAACGAATACAATCATTAAGCATGTGCTTCTATGGCTTTCAAGGCAAATGTGTATGTCTGTGACTTTGGTTTTGGCATGTGAAGATGTGTGTTTCCACTAAATCTTTGCTCTTCTCATTTCACGATAAAAGCAGTCGTGTGAAGTCCTTGTGTTTGGGTGTCCCTAGACTGCGAGGAGTGTCACATGGAGTAAATATAACAAGTAATAACTTAGACAACAGGTATGAGTGTGACCATTATTTTACAGAGCCGGTGTAATGAGCAACTTTGATGTTTGAACTAATGTCACTTGACGCATATTCAAGGAGAAATAAAACCAAAACAATATGTTAGCTTTGTTCTTCTTATCTGGTATAAACCAATGGGTTGTGGTTTTAGCTGAGATTTACAAGCAGAGTGGCCGTTGGTGCAAAATGAATTGGGTGCCAGGTTGAGAAGCATAAACACACATCTGGAGCATGTTACTTTAAACAAACCTGACTATTATTTTCAGAGCCATATTACCATGAATACAAATGACAGCGTGACCTCAATTTTCTGTACTGTGCGAGAGAGTTGAAGAAACCACTGGTTTAGGTGCAAGTCCTGCGCATAGTGTTTGTTTGGTCTCAGTTTCACTCCTATCACAGAGTCAACAATCATGCTGTTTAGTACTGAATTGGTAGAAATAATATTCAGGGTCCTTGTCCACAGGCAACTATTAAAACAACCCATTTTCCCCTGCAATATGGTTTGGTGATAGAAATACATCCCCAGCATACACACACTAATGTGAGCCTGTTCTGGCCTTTATTTAATGAGGCATCAGCAACAGAAAAGAACCTGCAGTGTAACAAACACTTAGCCTAAGAAGTCATTTTCACCTCAGTTCACTGTCGAGAGAAGCTCCAGCCTACTCGCTAAACAATTACAGCATATTAGCTACTTGTCAGTCAGACCTTTTGGAGAAGATACATCTCCATTTATTTCCTGTCTGCATTTTCTCCCTGTGCTCGCTCGCTCGCCTCCTCTGCTCTCCTCTCCCAAGACAGGCAGGGATGTGCGGGGAGTCCACAGGGAGCTGTGGGATATTTCACTCCGCCAGTGAGGCACCCGGTGGGAATAGGGGTTGAAGCTGTGTGAGTATGTATCTCATTAGTTCAGTTATGTAATTTGGAGCACTGATAATCCTCCAGCACTGCCAAGTTACGCACCTCAGAAACAAGAGTCTGAGTCGTCAACATGCAGCCAAGTACAGACTTAGCTGCTAATTGCTGGGTGTGGTAATGTAAGCTATAGTCCTCTATGGTATTAAGGGTAAACACATGGTACATCTAGTGAATTAAACATTTTAACACCTGTTTAAGTTACAAGTAATGCATTTGAAACTGATAGCAAACATGATCCAACATAGTGGTTGTAGTGGAAACCCCCAACGCTGCAATTCTCTTTGGTCCTTTCACTTCATTGCTTTGGTTTTTCTGCCAGTTTGGTTCTGGATTTGTTCGTCAGCCTTATTTTTAACAACAGAGTTCTGTTTTTAAAGAACCAGCTCATACTGTATAGACCCACCATACACTAAACAGCGTCCAGAAACGGTAAATGGCTTGTGGGCATAGTGGAGAATTTAGCAGCTTGATAGGCAGAAGTTTCAGGAGCTGGTGGAGACCAAAAACAGAGCTATAAGAGAGTGGATAATGCTGATGTGTGTAAATATTGTGGGAAACACTTATAGGTGCTAGTGTACAACTTGTTTTGCTACCTCAGCCTTGCCATAAAAAATTATACTTATAATAATTTAACCACAGGACACATAAGTGCACACAACACATTTTAATGAAAACTATAAAATACACAACACACCCACATTTCCAGTTGTTAAGTCCTCCTACTATTACTGTATGCGCATGTATAAGCTGCACTTGACCGTCTGACTCTTCTTTTAGTGGTTGCATTTTTTGTTTGGCCATGTTACCCCTTTACAGTAAAATGCATGTATTTCCTGTTCCTTTGGGGCGCAAAATTCTTTAGGCTCTTTCAAGATGAGAAAGTTCTGCGCAGATTGGATCCTTTTACTGAATAAATGCTGTGATTGATCAGAAAAAGCCAATTGTAGACTTAAACTAGACTGTTAAATTACAGATTACTTTCAGATTACTGAAATAACATCTGCACAGATTTTTCAGTCCTGACAGTATAAATATGTGACAGATCAATAATCGAAATATCTGTCTTGTGTTTCTATTGAGTGAATAATGGTTTTATTTATAGTTTAATCAGCAAACTGACATGATGACAGCGTTTCATCACAAATTTACCGCGTTTCATGTGAAATACATCACATGATATTTAGGTTAAACCATAAACACACCATCTTCTGTAGAACATTTTAACAACAACAGTTAGTGGAAAATAAATTTTATTTAATCTTCATCCAGCCTCAGAGGATGTGAGCATAAACGGGAGCTCGAATGCTGCTAGAAACGTTAAAAACTGTCCGACTTCAGCCACTGCTGCGACCGTCTGTTCTCGTCTCTTTTCCAGGCGAGGCACAGTTCATTTCGAACAAGTCTATTACCATAGACCCACACTATAACTGGTGTATGCGCCCTGGAACCCCCACCAATACAAAGTATAGGAGAACCTTGGGGCGCAAAATTTTACGCCCAAAGCCTGCCCACAAGACCGACATTACAGCTTCAGACCAGGAAATTCAGTCAGAGGTTCACTGCGCTTGTGTTTTGTTTGCTCGGAGGAGAAGTTTTTTGTCATGGAGAAATCAAATTCAATTCAATTCAATTCAGTTCTATTTATATAATGCCAAATCACAACAAAAGTCATCTTGAGGTACTTTACATTGTAAGTTTAATTGTAAGCAAATTCAGTTGCTAACAAGTGAACTGTTCCTCAGAAGAACCCCACAGGAAAAGATTAAAGATTGTGGACCTCACCAGCCGGACATCAAAATGAAATAACTAACACAAAGCAGAGGAAGAAATTACACTCGGTCTTTCTCCAGAAACTGGTCTGAGAAGAAGTCCTGGCTAACTGTCTGTCCTGAGACC
>JAUBNQ010000008.1:20037509-20050532 GCA_032353495.1 Ctenopoma kingsleyae | reverse complement strand
AAACATGAACAGACTAGCAGCTACATGAAAAATGCTAACTGCTATGTGTCTTACAATGATTAGCAATGTGAATATCATTACGCAGCTTAATGAAAGCTACAGGATAGAGTATAATGAGATGATATAATGAGGAGGGGGACAAAAACCCACGCATTTTGTCTAAGATAACAGAATGCATTATATTCTGTGGTGCATTTGAGCTCGTGTTGGTCATGATGAAAGTGAACACTTGGAAAATCCTGGTATTTTCAGAGGTGGACTTGGATCTCTTGATGCAGCAGTACCTGCAGACTGTTACTGTGTTTAAGGGGACATCATCTAGCTATAGAAGGGGACATCTGAGACAGCGCAGAATGAGCTGCTTGACTGCATGTTCTCAGTTGAAGGAGAGACGGTGAAATTAACTTATAGATAGTAAATGACTGAAAACACAGACTGTGTATTTTCACGTTAATTTAATTATTTAAAGCAGTGTGATGCATGATAATGGTGCTTTGGTTTATACTAGTGGTGATATGTGGTTAGAGTGCTTCTAAAAACTGACTGCAAAAGTGCGCCCCCGCCAAAAAATTATTTCACCAGCCACCACTGCTGGTTTACATTCTGGCCTGTTAATCTGTGAGTGATTTACCAGCACACCAGGTAAATGCAATAAACTCAGTGGTGATATGTAGAATTTGAGGGACATTAACGTGTGTGATTTAAAAAAACAATGTTTTAACAATAACTTTTAAATCAATCAAAAGGAATAAGAAAGAAATAACCACGAAGGAATAAGCTTTTTTGAGGCACTGAATCAAAAATGTCAAATTAGAGTCAATAACTCAATTTGTTTGTTGTCCCCATTTTAACTGCTGGGTAGAGTTTTACATTTAGGACAAATGGCAACTTTGGCAACTGCAGGTCGAAGTTTCTTCTGACTGTGTTTTGTGCTGTTGTTACAGCTGTAAATTATTACAGTGCAGAATATGCACATTCATGCACATTTTAATTTAATCTTATTGCACACTTACATATTCAATAAAACAGATGCATATGCAGGTTAAAGTATATGTGGAGGAGATTTGGCTAAAAAAATAAAGGCTAAATGGAATACTGACTACCATTTGACAGATATTTTGGTGAAGTAATTTTTTAGTTCATAATTTTACTATAACCGTGTACAGATATGCAATTGCTAGTTCCATTGTTAGGAAGTCAAAATGTTATTTATAAGATTTAAGCTCCAGCCAGGACAAATCACTGTGTTTCAGGTGGGACAGTTCACTGCCTGCCGAGGCAAAGGCTTCAACACTTGACCCTATTCTTGGGATCATTGCAGGGTCTCAACCTCAGCCCCACCTGGACCAGAGGAAAGGGAGAGGGAAGAAAAAAGGTGTCAGTATCGTGTAGTGTGACATGCCATGTTCAATAACAACGAACAACATAACATCATTTAACCTTTACAACACATGTATTGATCCATCTGGTTGTTATCACGCTGCAATCACAGCTCAGGGCTGAGCTCAGCTCAGCTTCAGGGGCTGTTTGAATCCACTTGGCAATATTAGTGGGAGACAAAGAGATCCATGCCTTCTGTTTTTTTAACCCCGTCCTTTTCCCTAGATCATTTTGTCTGGTGAATGGTGGGAAGATGTGTCACTGGCTGTTTCCTTGCACTGACTAAAAACACAATGGAAGGTATGAGATATAATCTTTGCACAGTGAAGAATGATTAGGAAAAAAACGCCCACACAATCCCTTTGATGATTTTTCAGTGGTGCAATGAAAATCTCTGTACACATTTTCAACATCTAAAGCTGGGTTTTTATTTCATGGAAGATATGATTCACAATAACTAATAACTTAATCTACTGTTTTTGTGTTTATTAACATATTCCCATAATAGATGCAGCTTCAAAGTGCATATTAATGAACACGCCTGTTGAAATTTACTCTCTTTGAATCAAAGATGCCTTTTTTTATTTAAAGCAGAGCAAGAAACAGTGGATACTTTGAAGAAATACAGAATCATAAGATGAGCTACTGCTGAGAGAAGTTGACTCCCTCCCTCAGGAGACGTGCACCCAGATGGATTCACATACACCCAGATGGCCTGAGTTGTCGGTCTGTTCCATCTAAATCTGTTGCTCAACAGTTCACCTTCTTGGATACATCCTTCAGCTGCAAAATCTGAGGTTTGCAACATAAACGGAAGCTTTGTTGTTCATGGTGAAAGGACGATAAACAGCAATAAAGAAGAATGACTTTTGTAGTGATACTGCCATCAGAAACTATGACAACAAAAATAATATAAGTTCCCCAAGCCCCTCCCCCAAAAGAGCAATGTCCGATCATTGCTTAGTAACTGTAACTAAGCACCACATGCCTGTCAAGCTCAGTATTCATCCACATCCTCAAGATGTGGGCATAGACTTTAGTAACTTAAATTTGAAGAGTTTAGGGGATGGTGTTCTTTTATTAATCACCTTTAAAAAACCAAATGTGAAAGAGCAAAATGTTTATTTTTGGCTTTAATGGAAGCTGAAATTAATAGCATGACAATTCACAGAGTGAAAACAAGCGTCAGGTGCACAGAAGAACTCTGAAACAAGTCTTGCACACACTTGTTCACACCGGCCGCTAGCCACTTGCTTTGATCAACTCTTTAACCAACTGGTGGAGTTATATCTTATATGAGCTTTAGATACACATTTGAATGCACCGTTGCATAAGAACTGTTGACTTTGTCCACCTCCACTTCCTGTAAGGCATTGGAAGTGCTCTGTTCATGGCATACAAAACTTCTGACACTAGTTTAAGACTTAAGACTTTAAGATTTGTCAATGCATCCTTTAATTCCATGATCTAGCAGCCAATCCTTGGCTAATTATATTATTTTATTTTAATAACCTGTTAATGACTAGCCAAATACATTAGTGAGACCACGTCCCAATTCCCTTTCTTTTGTAATTAGAAGAGGAATCAACTGGAAATGTTAAAATGTCAGCAAGATGGCATTTTAAGCCAGCAAAATCAACAGTCACATGCTAAACAAGAGGAAATATTTTCTCTCAACTTCTGTCTGAAAGTAAGGAGCCATTGTTTCAAAATAGAATCTGTCGGCATTATCACTGTATTGCATATGTGCCACAGAGAACAAAAAAAACCTCACAGGCGTCGCAAGCAGGGGGTGGGGAGCACCAAGAAAACAGTGGATTACAGTGGCTGTTATGGATAGAGTGATACTGGATGCAGCTGTGATTTTTAAGGTACAGAATAATGAATTTAACCGGAGGAAGGTATGATAAAGGTAAATGTTCACAAGCAAGAAAAAGCTGTCTAAGCAGCATTTTGTAGACTACAGTCAAACCTCTTCCAATTAATAAGAGAAAGAATCATGTGAGCATTAAACCAGCACAGTGACAGAGCCAGAACCACAGTTATCAAATTTGCCGTGAATACTGATAATAGACATGTATGCTAAGGAAAATGGTGCTTTAATAGAGTTTTTAACTGTAGATCTAGAATAGAAAATTGGACGTACATTCTAATTGAATACCTGGTTGAAAATGCACCCAGCACACCGTTATAAATCATCTGGAATCAGTTTTCTCGAACTCCTCTCTCCCTCTCACCCACTTTACAAACACAGAGCAAGGCTTTTTCAGCCTCTGATAAGTGTTAATAAATTACCTGAATTTGAAAATTAATGGCTAGCCGCCTGCTTCAGGGAGATATCATTGTGTTTCATGAATATTTTGATTTTGTGATTAGATCAAAATGCTGTGAATTCCTAAACAGGCCCCATGCCCAAGCTCCACTGATCATAAACTCTTCCCTTCTTAAAAAATCCATTCCATGCAAATGTGCTGATATGGAATAATTAGAATGAGTTTTGCCAGTATTTTTCTGCTGTAACATTTGCATGACTTTAGATCTCACCCGACTGATCTGCTCCAAGGCTGAGGGAAAATGTATGTTTTTGTGCAGCTCCCCCCAAAATTTACCTTGCCAGGCGAGATAATGGCTTATATTGTGATGTTAAAGAGGTTGTATTTACAAAAAGAAACAAAGGCAAGATGGTTGCCAGTCCTGGAGGACATTGATTAGGCTCTTCCTGTCATTTCCTATTCACACACTGTATCAGTGGCATTCCAGCTCAGCTGCTTTTGTGTATGATGAGGATCAAATAGATTTCCACACATTGTTGTAAGATTTACAGGTACAGGAATGTGAGGAAGAGAAAGCAGCCAAACTTTGACTTTATAACATAGTCTTACACCGTCTCTCAGTCTGTTTGGCTCTTTCATTCTTATACACATATCATTAGTGCTCAGAAATATGAAAACAAATGTCTACTGAGACACACAGACAGAAGGTATGAGATTAAATAATTTATCTCACATTTCTGCAAAAATATATTTAGAAAAAAATCAACAGTTGTATTTCAGTCTTGCTGCAACCAAAACATAATGTGCAGCATTCGCATTTTGTTTGGATACACTTCTTTTTTTTCTTTTGCTTTTCATTTACTGTGGTGTTGGCACTTTTACACTTTCTAGTTGGCACAGAGGAATCAGTGTGGTGCAAGAAAATAACAGATACTCTATGTGAAGTTGTGCAACTTCAGATCTTAGTTAGCCAAAGTGTGCTTTCAAACATAGAGGGATGCTGGTGGCTGTTTGTTTGTGTGTGACAAGGGTGTGTGTGTGTGTGTGTGTGTGTGTGTGTGTGTGTGTGTGTGTGGAGTATGTGTGCCCGGCAGCTGCACAGGGCCCCAGGGACAGGCCTGTGTAGATTGGGTCTCCTCAACCCACAGCTCATTAGTGGAGAGTGCAAGGAATCCACACAGATGGCTGTCAACGTTCAAAAAAGTCGGCTGCGTGAGACATGTCAATTGAGGTTTAAGTTCCTTCTGCTCATTTCTGTGACATTGCAGTATTCAAGCAATATTTGTTTATTCTACCCAAAAAGTACAAAAACACAGAAGCCTGGTGACATCTGAAAATGTGTTTTCTAATGAGCGCTCAGACTACTGAACAGGAGCCTGCACTTGTCATTCATCACCACAAATTACTCGTTCTAACTTGACATGTTTTCAGTGCTACAGATGACGAGCTTGTCTGTTCTGCAA
This sequence comes from Ctenopoma kingsleyae, assembly GCA_032353495.1. Lineage (NCBI taxonomy): Eukaryota > Metazoa > Chordata > Actinopteri > Anabantiformes > Anabantidae > Ctenopoma > Ctenopoma kingsleyae. Next base: position 20,045,416 of record JAUBNQ010000008.1, on the reverse strand, counting down.
ACACTGAGAATAGTCAGCGTTTAAACTGGAAATATGGCATTGAACAGTCCGGCAAGACGCCATGGAAAATCAATTAGATTGTTTACCTGTCAAAGTTGGAACGGAGGCCACGCCACTGTAACGGCCGCTCATCATTTTCACTCCAACACTGTCACCTGCTCTCCTCCTGTTATTCAATTAATGCAGTTGAATACACAGCGGTGATATAGCATCTTTGTACAGCAGGGCTTTGTTTGACCGTGCTTGTTTCCATAATATGGTGTACTGTAACCATATGGGAACCTGTCTTGCACCTCACTCAGGTAAAATGGCTTGAAGTGGTGGGATAAAAGCTCTTGAAAATGTGTGATGTTTTCTGCTATGACCATGGGCCAGTAGTGAACAGAAAATACACAAGACTTTAAAAGGAAACCCTGCATATTTTAATTCAGAAATCACAGTTTTAATTCAAATTAACACTGTACACGACTGTCATACTATGATTCTTATATGCCTGGTACTGAAAAACAAGGAAGGTTGAACACATGTTTAGACAGATTGGGGTTCTAATGCATGTGCTGCAATAGCACTAACAGTGTTGTGAACAGGTTATAGCAGGAAAAACATAAAGTAGCTGCAGGAAACTATTAAATCAGTTAAGTAAAATCTGTCTCCAGCGGGCAGATAAAGCTGCGGCGACTATACAAATTCACAGCAGCTGTTTTTTTGACACAAAACTCCTGTCAGGTACGCCAACAAAACCAACTTGTAGAACAAACAGTTTGTGGATTATGGAAGACTGTTTGTTTTTTTTTTAAAGAAAAGTTGGTGAAGGAGAAGTTTACTTGCTCATTCACTAGAGTGTGGATTAAAAGTTGCTCCGGACCAGAGATGCTACTTTTCAGTAATTGTACATAACAGCAATCTGAACACCACTTGAGCTGACCTACTTATGGGGCTCAGATACTTTTTATCCTGCAGCCAAGTCTAAAAATAACCCTGTGGCCAGTTTTAGATTCATCTCAATGGTAACCCTGACAGTTTTACAGAGTGCCAGTGACAGACTCCTGTTAAGCAGCAGCAGTCAGCAACAGCTTAAACACTGTTCACTGCATCATTGGACTCGTCTTTCACTCCTCAGGAAATCTCTTTCCTCTACTTGGAAATTAGAGCACAATTAAGTTGTGTAAATTGCACTGAACATGCATTTTCAGTGCTAAATACATCGAGCACAATGTCACAGTCTTACGCAACTGTAAGCTTGACAAACTGTAATACAACAAAAATCATAGCGATGCAACTCAGCCGTGAATGTGAAATCTTTGCATTTCCTTGTTTGGCTGCAGTTGCTTTTTGAGCTTTGTGTGAGAGATCAATGCGAAGGAGCTCCCCTTTAATCATTTACAGTGAATGGCAGCAAAATGATTCTGTGAACAAATTGGTTTCATGTCCAGGCAAAAATCACATGAAGTTTTTGTGCTCTCTTTTCTTTCCCTCCTTTTCTGTTTTTTTTTTTTTATTTTGTGTTTGTCATTGTGCAGACATTCTCTCTTGCTGTACGCATCGCTTCTTTAAGATGATTTGGAATTAGAGGCTTTTCATACAGCACATATTATGTAGCTTGGTGGGACTCCATTAGCCGGAATCAAAGAGGACAGCAGCCTGCGTGGAGCCGCACAATAACGTGGCAGCCTGTGTTTCAGCAAATAAATAACAAATCCGCTGCTTACTGTACCAGCCAATGCAAACTAACTAATTAAGAGATGAAAGGGGGACATCTTCCGAGCAGTTTGATGATGCTTTTGCGTAGAATGGTAACACCATTTTGTAGTCTTGAATACTTGGTCAAAATGAGTGGCACTAATAACAATGTAGAGCAGGTAATAGTCCTGATTTGGGTGCACGACTGGGTGCCCAATCATAATCTGCTGCTGTTGGAGAGGGTGCAATTAGGGGCAAAATGTTGTCCCTGAACTGACACTGGCCTGTTGGAAGACTGAACTGACTTTTATGTTGTTGATGTTGTTGTTGTTGTTGCCGTTGTTGGTCTGTGGACCTCTTCCCTCTCTCTCACCACCACCTCCTCTCTTCCAGTATTCCTTCTCTTCTTTCTTGGAGCATCTTGGGAGCGTTGAGCTCAGACAGCAGGATTAGTCAAGGATCCATCTTGAGACCCAGATAATGTTTTTGTGCGCAGACTTCCCTGCTCTCTGCTGGCTTCTGCTTCACTGATTAGAACTCAAAACTCCACCAGAAATGGCTATTTGTTCTTAAACTGCAGCCCCCCCACCCCCCTTGTTGAGCTGTTTTTGTCAGCCGTCCCTCTAATTCAGCGCAATAACGAGTCACAAGTAGGTCAAGACAATGCAGCAGCCGGCAGTGTCTCGGTCCCAGAGCGGACTGACAGCAACATGGAAGAGCCACAGGGCTGTTTAAATATGCCCTCTGGTCTTTCCCTCTCACACTGTCTAAATGGCTGAAAGTGGGTGGCGATGCTACAAGTTTTCTACCTCCACAATGCAAACTAATTTCAGGGTTTATTTGAGTAGCACAGCCTTTACTCAACACGAACAACTTTTTTTTTTCTTCTTATCCCTAACGTTCAGAGTAACAGAAGTTCAGCGCACAGTTCCCTTATGGAGTTTCAGTAACACACACCTTAACAGTTGTGCACTTGTAGTTGATGTGAGGGAGTGTGTGTGTGAGTGTGTGAGCTCACTGCCTCACCTGCCTGTCATTGTGAGTGACAGAGGAAGTGTGTGTGTGTGTGTGTGTGGGTGGGGGGGGGTTCAGGAGCCCAGCAGCTGGCTTCACACCTGCACAATCTCACACACACACACACACACCTCCACTGGGGACCATCGCATTCCTTCCTTCCTTCTTTGTAAGCATGCAGTGACACTTTACAAATTATTTATTTACGCGCTTTTGTTTTGCCATTTCCCCTCAGTTTGTTGAATCCAAAACAGCACAGATCGAAATAAAACACTTACAAATTCTCATATGACAAGTGACTTGTCTCTGCACCTCATTATGTGAAGTACTAAAGTAAAGCAATAAAGATAAAGCACACTACATACATTTAAAGAGGCAGGTTTTGGCCTTCACTGACACTCTCTTTAGTCTCCACTTAAACTTTCACAATTATTTAAATGGAGCAAGTTGACATTTAAATATTAATAGTTTCCACTTACGCACATGAAACAATTATATGTTTTGTGTGATTGTCAAGAGGGGTGAAAAAGAGCCTCAGTTCCCGCTGTTAGACACACACACACACACACACACACACACACACACACACAAATGCTCATACACAGTGCTGAGGCAGGGCCCGAGCAAATTTAATTTAGAGACATTCTCTCCTTCCCTCCACATCCTGGGCTTTTAAGACACTGAAGTGACTGTTCTTCGCCCGTGTAAAAGAACCCCATTATCAAAGCATTAAGATATGATTAAACTGACATTTTCTTAAGAAAACGAAAAGAGTTGGGAATAAAGGGAAGGAGAGAACTACATACTCCAGATCTTATCAGTAGGGAGGTGGGAAGGGGGGGTTGTACATACTGATCTTTGAAGGAGCTTATTACAGAGCAAGCTAAGAAGACAAGCACAGTGGTGTACTGATCAGAGGTATGCAAGCCAAATGCACCTGCTAGATTTCACTATCATTCACAGAGTGTCAGTCAGTGTTGAGGCCCCGCACCGGTGCAAGTTGAACGCTTGTCAGAGCCCACTGCAAAAAATGTCCAGTCGAACAAAAAAAAAAAAAAAACAGTTTGGTGACATAATTTTGGAAAACTATTAATAATATTGTCTTAACTGCAGTCTGAGTGGATTTGATGATGAGTGTTTTCACATCCTACACAGCATAACAGTAAACTTCAGTCATTATATATATATAAGTTTATAAGATAAAAAAACTCACGTTTTAACTGGGGTTTTCTACATAAGTTATAATTATAATCCTGAGAATTCATTTTCCTCTTGGCTACGCCTACAATTAAATGTTTTAGTCATGTAAGTTATTTATCAATGGTTTGACAGACTATAGGTTGTATTACAAGGCTTTAATATTGGCAAGGTAAATAATCTTCTTGCTGATTGATTAAATAAGATTTTTCTCCCTCCATCTTCTCATGTTACTAAGGACGTGAATTAAAAGTGAACGCAGTGATGATTAAGAGGAGATTTGCATCAAACATCAACAGTGGCACAACCACCAAGTGCTATGCATCTTACCTTAACTATTACAACTCTAACTTATTTACAACTCTAACTATTACAACTCTCTCGCCTATGCTAGGGCATACGGTAGTAAAAACCTAAACAACCATGAAGGATATGATGTTGAAGGACAGAATCACATTCTTTAATTAAGCTTTTCACAAACACATTTCATCATCTATTTTAGCTCTTTTAACTCTTTTAAAGTCCTGGGGGGGGGGATCACATTGAAAAAAAAGAAGCAAAAGTAAGTGGATCTTCTGTGTTCATTCCTAACGCTGATTGATAAAAACCCTTTCTGAACCAAATGAAATTAGAAAATAACTCTGGACATAGAACCTTTTCAGTTTTTAACCCATACAACTGAAAATAAACCTACAGACATCGTAAACAACATTGCCATGTAAATAGAGTAACTAATATTTAACAAAATAAGTCAGACAGGAGTCTGACAAAGCTCTCACATGTTCAACATGAGATTTTTTAATTAAGACTACACTCAGCGTGTTTTTATGGTGGGGTTTGTTTGGTTTTTTTTGCAGCGCTAACAAGGGAGTAGAAGTAGCATCCCTTCCATTTGTCTTTCATCGTCCCCACAGACAATAAAAAGCCTACATACAGGGGCTTGGAGGCTGTGTGCATGAACGTCTTCCGAGGCTCCCACCTAAAGCTGAGGTATACCCAGCACGTGATATAAAATCTGTGTCATTTTTTCAAAGGCATCATATAATCAGGAGGAGTCAAAAGCTTTCTGGCAGTAATTGCCTTTTGGCCACAGACAGAATGTACAACACATTGCAGTCTTTCCCCGAAGAGCTATCTAACAAATAAAACCCAAGAGTGAACCCTGTTCTGTGCTCCTGAAATTTGCAATTGTCTCTGTGTATTTACATATAAACCGAGTCAGTGTGTTGTGGTTTTCAACTCAGAATTAAACTAATACTCTATCTGCTATGAATCATCCTTCTAACTTGGTTGTAAAGTCCAGAATGACTTCAAGCTTACGTTATTTTATAGTTCTTATGTGTAAAATCTTGAGTGAATTTGGCAGTTTCAGTAATATTTGTGTTTTTACTTTTCACCACCTAAGAGAAGATCGAAAATTGAAGCTTTATTTACTGTACATCTGTCTGCTTGATGTGAAGCCAGCTGCCATGTTGCACAAGGAAAACAAGCAATATACTGTCAAAAGATCTGAACTGAGATATAACAGGCATTTTGATTTATAGTCTGATCAACTCTCCTCTGCGTGAGCTGCATGACAGTGCTTCACTCGCCCTTAATTGTCCCATCTTCTTCCTCTCTCCCAGAGCTCACTTTCATCTATTTAATCCTTCTGCGCACAACCTTTATTTCTCTCACTTTCTCACTGCGTCAACTTTTCTTGCTGTACCACACTCCACCGCCTCCTAAACCCAGCGGATGCTCCCATCAGGGGACTGGTTTGAGCTGTATCATCATCTTACCATGGGGAAGAGCAGAAGGAGGAGCTAAGGGAATATAGCATCAAACACCTAATCAAAAGGAATCAGTGAGCAACATAAAATAAAACAAACCTCCCCCTTCCCCTCCCAAGACTCTTTTCCTCCCTTGAATGTTGGGAGGGGGGAGCAAAATGTGCATTGCTGGTTGGTGTGGCACGATGTGAAGCATTGTTACCGATTTCCACAGTTTCACTCAACATACTCCTGCTGAGTTAATAAATCTGACCTCTGCTTAATTAAAATAACAGAGCATGCTCCGCAGAGAAAAAAAAAAGAGAAGCAGTTTGAGAATTATTCCAACTAATCACTAATTAAGATTTAACAAAAACAACAAGAAACCTGTCAAGGAAGATGTATCTATTTTTAGTCAGTCATAGGCTCAGAGAAGTACCTCTGATACTGCTGCTCTGCTCAACTGTTCGAATTTTAGTCAAACTAATGCACATGTTGTTTTACCTCAATTAACATAACCGACGCGCAGAAACAAATCTCTTAAAACGAAAATAATCACATTTACATGCGCTTATTTGGGATCTGAGGGGAATGCTCCTTTTTCTGAGAAAAGAGTCAGCATTGCTCCATTAATTGCTAATTTTGTAGTGTTGCTCTTTTGACCGAGTAAGGTGAACAGGGCCAGAAACACAGTCACAACATAATGATTGCGCTGTAATAACTGTGTCTTCCAGAGTCTCGAATGTTGGCCCCTGCTGCTGTGAGGGCTGTAATTCTACAGCAAGGAGTGTTAAGAGGATATCATTATCATGTGTTTTCTGAGTAAGCTGCAGATTTGGTTAAATATAGTAGCTTTTTTTTTTTGTTTGTTTGTTTCCTCTCCTTTTCAGTTTTGCATTAAAGCTGGGTCAAGCCGACCCCTCCCATGGCAATTCTATTCAAACGGAGCTGCCAAAGCGCCTCCTCTGCCACAAATGTAGCCAATATCGATGCCATGCTCAAAAAACTGATTGAAAAGAGACTTACATGTTTCAAAGCATGCTGGGAGCTGGGGGCCAGGCGAAAGCCCAAAGTATTAAAGCTGAGATAGTCACCAGTATGTGCTATAAAAAAAAGGCAACATATGGCCACAAGTCCAACAGTGCACCAATCACTGCATGGAGACTGTGATTCTGAAGATTTTTCAACATGAAAAGATTTTATGCTATAATTTGTCACATTTCTATTATATCTGTGTTATTTGAACGGATTAAGAAGAAAAAAATGCAACACATTCATATTTTTTGCGTTTTGAAAGGAAAAACTTACGGTCAGTTGCAATGACGCTTTTAAAAGGTGCATCTTTTTTTTTTTGCTGTGAATGAAACTTTTACATTTTAGTAATGAGCTAATTTAATTGTCAGCATGATCCTTTTTCAGTTTCTCCAGAGACTCACAGGTCACAACACTGACAACGTTTGGGATCACTTCATCTTTAAATCGAATAAAACTAATTTTGAAGGACAAGGACTAGCAAAGCTTCTAACAGAGTATAAGACGTGACGCAGCTATGAAAGTGTGATTTTATGAATTCTGTTTTATTCTGACAATTTGAAAGATCTCTTTCCACAGTGGATTTCTGAAAAGAGAGTTTTAATTATTCGAAGTGCCTCGATTTTTTTTTTCAGCTCATATCAGGAGTTTATCAGAAGATGATAAAGAAAAAAAAACACATTCATCCAAATCCCCAAAGAGTCCCATTGTTATCACAATATACAGTTTGCCTCTAAATCTGAGAGCATAATAGAAATTCTGCAGTGACGAGTGGAGCTGAGCACTACGTTTGCATATTTATTCAGCTGTCATATCTATCTGAGCAGATCATCAGAGGAGATAAACTAAAGAGATGAGGGAATAATGGCTCTTGCTGAGAGGCTGCCGAACGATACAAGCATGTTCCTGAAAAACACCAGGAACTGCGTAAACAAAAATGTACCCTACCAAGCTGCAGTTAATGATGGTGATGATAATGATGATGAAGATTCTGTGAATATAAATTTGAATTTTTTTTTAAGGAGTAACAATGCAAACAAAAGCAGCGGTGCAAACTTTTCCAGTGTTACTGAAATTGGTGTTTCATGCACCTGTTTTTGGCAGAATTGGTTGCTTCCCCCCCCACCCCCACCCCTTACAACAATACAAATACTAACCTGTCTGCACGAAGTCAGCGTTGTTAGAGTTGATCCTACATGAGAAGAGGTGAATGATGCTCTAAACAGTGGCCAA
>JAUBNQ010000008.1:19991091-20003401 GCA_032353495.1 Ctenopoma kingsleyae | reverse complement strand
TGCAGTTTTAAAGCCAGGATGTTACAGAAGCAGTGCTGACTTACTACATGTGGAAACTGTTATCATAAGGATCATCTGTTTTAAGTGCATGTAGGTTACTGGTCTTACTGCTGACCACCATGAATCATTCTTTGTATTAATGCATGAAGTAGAAAAAGGGATGGGGAGAAAGTAGGGGTGGGATAGTGTCCATCAGCCTCGGTTGTACCTGCTGCTGTGTTGCCTTCATGCATCATCCCGAGAGCAGCATGTCTGTTTCCGCCCCCTGAGAGATTAATTAGCAGCCTCAGCTAGTGGAGGAGCTGCTGAGATAGGCACCCAACTCAACGCAGAAGATAAATTACTTAAGCTGAAAGCTCAGAGTTCAGCTATTTTGCCACATACAAAATAGTGTACCTGACGAATGTGGAGGTCCAAAACTGCGTCAGTATCTGCTATAGGTGAGAGAGCAGCAAGAAAAGAGGGAACAGTCAATGCTTTGTTCTGCTGCACACATTAGGGCAATCAAACCAGCATACATTCTCTCTCTTTTACTGAAACATTTAACTCTTAGTAAAGTTTTTATTAATAAAATACAGTTCGCAGCTGCATACAGTTTGTATAACAGGATACCTAGTAGAGAGGTGTCAGGCAGTGCAAATCAAACCTCATCTTTTCCCCATCAATCTAGGACAAAGGCTTGGCAGGTGGTTTACTGGTTACTTTTAAAGCCAGTTATTTGTCATTATCATTTAAAACAGTCCTGGAAAAGATAGCAAGTCATAAAATATCATATTTTAATCTACCTAGCTCTGACAACATCACATCTGGTTCAAATAGGGAATTTATTTCAGGGTCAGCTAGACAAAAGTAGGACATATGAAGAACTATGGTAGAATACTCAAGGGGGCACCCAGGGGAACAGGAAACTAGATTTAACTGACAATGTATTATACCACATACGCACAAAGCTGCCCTCTGATCCATCTTTTTCTTATTTCTCCTTCACTGCAGGGAGTCTCGCCTGTTGTTCCCTATTATGGCCACATTTCCTGTATTTCCAGCACTGTCCACCTCCTCGGTCTTAATAGTCAGTGGCTGGTGCTGAGCTGTAAAGCTCGCTGCTGATTATGTTTCTGGGACATCATTAGGACACATGACATCATGGGGTAAAACTACAGAAATGGATTACTGGCTGTTATGTGACTAGAATGATGTTACAATGATAGAAAAAATGCTGTAAAAGAGAGACAGCTCTTTATTCCTTTAGCATTATGTTATTCATAATGCAAAAGAGCAACTAAATACTTAATTGGACTGAAAGAAAGAAAGAGCTTTTACTGATATGCATATTGGACAGAGTGAAAAGAGAATCAATATTGTTGCTCTAAAGAAATTTCAAACTGCCTTGATTAATTCACGTAAAGGCACCGAGCACACCCTGCTCTGCACAATGCAAAGCAGATTCATCTTTAAGTTTGGATGAATGTCCCTGTCTGCATTACAAACCCCAAAAAGCTGCTAGATGAAGTCAAAGAAGCACATTGTACACACCACTGTACATTATTAAAGGTACAATGCAGTGAAGTATTCACCACTAGTCCTGCCGCCAAATGATGTTTTCAGAAACACATTCCCATATTCCAGTATATGAGTCTCATGCTCTAACATCCAATCCATATTTATGCCAATGCACACTGCAAGCATGACGGGTAATGTGTTTCAGTTCGCAAATAATGTTGTGTAAAATGTTTTGATTTCAGTGTGTGTGCGCATGAGAGGTAGATAGATGCTGTAGTTAAACAACATCATTTTTGTATAAAACGAAAAGTCACTGATCACTAAGACTGCACCACAGCCCCACAGAAAAAGTCAAAAGAAAACGTGAACAGCAGGTCAATACAGCACGCAGCTGACAACGTTTCCATCTGCATACATTTTACAGACAGCCTCCCCACTGAGAATACGATGTGCTGCACTGGAACTAATACTTATCAGAATGGAAATAAAGTCTATGAAGAAATGCACAGATGAATGCAGGAAAATGGATTTTCAATAAGCTTACATCATCTGAGCATTAATGTATGTTTTAGCTGAGTCACAGCATAGCAGCGTTTTGCTTTGGGGTATAAATACTTTCTCTGCAGGGCTTAAATCATAGAGTATCATGGACCAGAGGACTGCTAGGACGACACAATTTAGCATAATAAATCAACTTGAAAGTTCAACTTTTATTATGATTTTCTTTTATTTTAATAAATTCTATAAAACACTTTTATTTCTATTAATTTTATTTCTTCAAAAAATCAACATCAAAACTATTAGTGGCAATAATGTAAATTAATGCTATTGCTTTGTGTATTACAGTTGTGTTGCTGTGTTTAGCCTCATGTCTGCTATTTCAAATCATGTCGTCTTTTTTCTATATGATTAATCAGAGCAACATGAACTAGTGAATCAGACTGAGTAATAATCTCTGTTCTCAACCCATGTCTTGGTATCGTTTGGCTGTTCAGTTAGAGATTTTCACCAGTTACATGCTGAATTCATTCACATGATGGGGATATGAAGATATGTAGTGCAAATCTCCTCTCTCTTGTCCATTGTTTGCTCTGTACTGCCCCCTTGTACTCAAGTCAGGTTTTGTTATGAGCCTATGTACAAAGTAAGCATCCTTCACTGAAATTAGGCAAACCTTTATTCAGAAAAACAAATTTATTTATATGCTCTGAAAAATCAGGTGTCTTCCACTGACGACTGAGATCACAAAACCAGCAGTTCAAACAAAGAGCAGCAAACTGTGTACACACTTCTCATGGAGGACACCTGGGAACACATCCATTCCATCTGACTAACCTGTGTTTGTCAAAGCCAAAGTCGTGCTGCTTGGCTGATCTGGCCACCCCCCAACCAGCACTTGGCAGTGCACACAAACTGTCGAGCAGCTTCTTAAAATCGACCACCCTTTCAAAGCACCCTTGCAGCACGAGCTGAGCCTCTCTAGTGCACATCAAAGTAGGGCAGAGGGCAGCTTGCCAGTGTGCTGACCAAATACAGAACTCAAATAGTGAAAGACAGATGTATGCACGCTCTCACAAACTTCATCTGATGCACTTAGAAGCACAGAGTAAAATATTGATAGCTCGAGGAGATTCAGGCTGCTCGGTTAGTGCTGTGTCTGCAAGGGGAAAGTGTTTGTGCATGTGTGTCTAACTTAGCTCCTCTGACTGTGTGAAACTTTCAGAAGTGTATCTTAAAATAAAACTTAAAAAAATAGTTTCGGTCTGTTCCCAAACATAAAGTCTCATTCAGGAACATAAATAACATTATTATTTTTATTTTGATGCGTTGTCATGTTAGTAACAAATAGAAAAGATTAACCAACAGAAATAAGGTAGCATCCCATGTGCCAGTCTAATCACGAGCCAGTGGGCAGTTCACTGCCACGTGAGCGCACAGCCTCTCTCCACTCTCACACGTCTCACCTCAGCACACATCCTTTTCTACATGTATCTCTCCGTCCCTCCTCGAGGCTATCTACTTAGATCTGGACACAAAGTGCTGATGGGTGTAAGTGATTATTGACTAGTTTGAGGCTGAATAGTTGAGATGATACTGAATGGTACTAATAGGTACTGAATGCTTAGAGACACAACCTAGAGCCACGGCTGCAGAGAAGTGCACGGATAGACTGACCTTCACGTGAACAGCCCAGACACCAATCAGCCAGAGACCTCACCACACGCCACCTGCTAGGCTGCTTTTCACACTGCCTGGCACCAGATAAAGCAGCTCAACAGCTCTAAAATTGTTATTGAGCACTTTTGAAAAGAAAATGTGAACGAAAAAATACACTGAAGAGAGGAGAAGTAATGGCACCGCATTTAGCTAAAAGTACGTTTTTCTACTGCAAAATCACACTAACGCAAACACAAACTCCTTCTGTCTGTGTCGTGCATGTGCACACACTCTCACATGCACTCAAAGAAATACAAACAACTGCAGATGCCCACAGTTGGAGGTGGCGCTGTCCACTCACAAATCAGAGTGAAGAAACAATCACAAAATGAGGAAGGTGACAAAAGATGACCTCCTGCAAGCAGCTATAGCACATTTTCCTAAAGGAAATGATGAATCATCAGCATCATGCCTGAAAACACAGCTGCAGCGGTGTAGCAGAAAAAGAAAGAAAAAAATGAGGTAGATAAAAGCAAGAGAGGAGATTTTTATTGCTTGTTACCTAGAAGAAAGAGAGAAAGAAGTGTGAGAAACAGTTATGCTCGTCTTTACCTCCGCACATTTCAAAGTCCTTCTAGATATCAAAAAGTGGAGAAAAGAGGAAGTGGAGAGAAAGTGGCATTAGAACATCAGCACAGAAAACAACAGACACAGGACAGATATGAACACAGATACAGTGCACTCTTTGTGCATTTGGGTGCCCTACCTGTTTGGCTGAGCTGAGAGGTGCTCCGGCTCTTGCGTGACATGCCAACCATGGCCTGCATTTTGGCACCAATGCTGGAGCGCCTCTTCTTGTCATCTGTGCCTACCGTGCCAACCGCCGTGTCCGACTGACTGCCGTCCGTCTTCTCCAGGTTACACATGTCACCACTGATGCTGGTGCTCTTCGTCATGTTCATCCCGCCCGACGAGCCCATCTGTCTGTTTTTCATTTTGGATGCAAAGTCACTGTCAGCCACCACCATTGATAGGGGGGCAGGTGAGGACAGAGGAGAGAGGACAGGACAGAGAAGAGAGGAGGCCAGTGAATGTGAAAAGGAGAGTCGATGGAGGAGGATACAGGAAGAGAGGACAGAAGAGGAAAAAGGACAGGACAGGAATAGGACAGGAATAGGACAGGAATGGGACAGGAGATGAAGGTGTGGGGTGAAAAGGAGAAAAGGACAGAGTTCAGGTACAGGAGTTCATGACTTACAGTATAGGTGAGTTCACGGTTTAAAGTGGATATACTTTATATTCTATAGATAGTTCAGATATTAATGTATTATATTTAACATGTTAAATTGTTTTTGGTGATTTTGATCTGTGAAAACTCTACTGACAAGAGCGCAGCAGGATTTTGATCAAGACTAGCTCAAATTAAACATTCAACAGTTTTTGTTAACAGTTATCTTGTTAGACGACGAGATTTTTTTTATTAGTGTCACATATTTAGTGATAACAGCTCGGTGGTGTGCGCTATGAGTGAGTGAATAGGCACAGTTTGCAATAATTATGTGAGGAACAGTCTCACATGCTTTTAAGTTTCAATCCCTATTTTCTGAGCATTATTATTGGTGCCTGCCATAAAAAAAAAATCATTTTAATGGAGGCACATATTATTATCCACCACTAAACTGGCTTCTTTATTTATTTATTATTATTGTTGTATTATTATGGCTTAAAAAGAGAGAGATTAAAAGTTCATTCTTGACCTTGGAAACAGCAGATGGGAGATCAGAGCTTCAGGACTGATAGTTACTACTGATGGACCTCATGATGAGATTATTTCGGACTGGTCTGATGTTACATTACAACATCATCACAGTTTTATACCAAAGTCAGAAGACAAATAACCTAAAGAACCTATTTAAGTTCACTATCTACTCAAAACTGATGGTCTGTGTTCACTGTAAGTCTGAACCATAATCAACTTTTTTCATTCATTAGAATGATTTTTCTACAATCTGTTATTATTTCACTTTGTATCTGCACCATGAAACACATTTTAACTGTCTTTTGTCACTGTCTTAATAAATCATTCTAAGATTAACCTAGACTATTGAATAATGAATTTACAAGCAAAATATCAATAAATTCAGTTCCAAATCTTTATTCAATTAAAATAGGACAGCATCATTAGAAATATTTCATGAAGTAGTTAAGTAGTTATGAATGGTTAGGGAGCTATAAAGAACACTTAACACTGTGATTTGACTAAATTCTGTAAAATTCAGATTTTTGTACCACGGTTTGTGAGACGGTTTACAGAACAAAGCTGATCAAGCTGAGCCGCCGTCATCAGAAGCAGCTGTTGCTTCAAAGTAAAAGACCAATCATTTCCTTAAAAACATTTGCTCATTTCCCTTCCTCTCCTGTTTTCAATGGGAGCAACTAAGATGCAAGAAAAAGCTGCACATGAGGGAAACATGGATGCAATTAAGTGAGCTGAGAGAATTCCACTGGCTACGGTGGCACATTGCTGCATATTTTTGCCTAAAAACTGCCACCTGCAGTCATTGAATGCCGCCTGCAGGGGTGTCTGTATGTGTGTTCCAGCATTGCACACGAACACATACTGTATGATATTTCACAAACTGGCACCTTTAACTTTTATTCTCAACTTTTAAGCCAACACTGACATAAGTCAGAAAAATTTAAATTTCTTTCCGTACCAACTACAAACATCTTCTGAGGTAGATCTTGTGGTTATAATGAGGACTTTCAATCCCTACTGAAATATAAACTGTTTTTTTTAGCATCTGTGTTAGCACAGTTCAGGTAGCTCAATGGGATAAGCATCAGACTAGGATGCAAAAGGTGGCAGGATCAAATCCCAACCCATCCCCCATACCAGGTGTGTCCTTGAGCGAGACACTCAGCGCTAGCTCCCTGGGCTCCCCACTGCTCCCCCCAAGGGGGGGTGGGTCAAATGCAGAAACCAAATTTCATTGTAACATGTAAATGTAATCAGTGACAATAAAGCTGATTATTATTATTATAAATGTGCTTTTCTGGTAAAGGTATATAAGTGTACTGTGTATAATTAGTATCTATAGTATATAAAACATACATGTAATAGGAAGAGTAAATTCATGCTATTGAACATTTCATGTACACCTGCAAACAGAAAGTAATGTTGAACCTCTCTGCACTTGAGTCCTGACCACACATTCAATACATTTACAGCAAACTCCAGAGAAAAATTAAAAGTTGTGTGGCATTAATCACCAGCTCTTCCTGTTTGAATGGAAATAGGCCAATGCCCAAATTAAGGTCTTATTTTAGCTCTGCCAGTAAAATTATCTTTAAGAGACAAATTACACCCTGTACTGTGAGCTCTGCATTCTTAATAGGATGGGTTACATGTAGCGCCCTCAGGCAACTATTCATTAATTAAAGTGTCTGGCCTCCATCATGTAAGTGCCTTATGAAGGCAACTTATGGAGAGACACGCTTACTGAAACAGGAAGAGAATCAATGCATTTCAACAATTGAGTCCATCAATTACTTCAATTAGGTTCTCTCCTCCTCCTCCTCTCTCATATTAGACATTAGAGTGCAGCTCCATGGTGATTAATAATCAGTTAACTCTATAATAACGATTACGTCTGACATTGTTAGAGGATTTCAAGTGCAGGCAATGCAATTGCATTACCTTGACACTGAAGGTGAGAGACGCTTCTAATTTAAATGTTAACTCTTGCTACAGCGTCAGCAGTCTGCCTGTCCAAATCTACTTGGCATGCAAGCGTCTAGACCTGTGTTTTCAAACCTTATAGTGGCACAGGGAGAGCGCCGCTCATATTCTCTGGCAGTTAGATAATTCAGAATATTTGCAACATAATCTTTCAGTGGTGTTGTGAACTCATACATTACTTCTCAGCTCAGTCTCCACTCTGTTGACATAAACACTATGTGCTGCCATATCTGAACTCTTAGTCCTGCCCTAAACACTTAGTTTCTACTTATTTTGGTTGGCAGCTGGTGGTGGATTAAGTCAGATGTTGACTAAAAAAATGCACACACCTCGCACCTCAGTCTGCAATATAAAGCCTTTCGTTTATGCCATTGGTTTATGACTTATGGATCAGCCTGTACTTTAGTACATAAATATTACATGTTTATTGGGGGATTAGTGCCTTTGATCAGTTAATGCAACCTAGAAGCTTTGAAGCAGACTTCAAGCGTCTAGACCGTAACACAGGGGGTCTGATGTGCTACAGGTGACATTCTAAAATATGCTCTTTCACTCTCACCACAGTGAGGCTGCATTTCATCTGCGTGACATAGGTTGATACGTTGACTCTTTCATTCTATCAAATATCAGCACAGAAGCTAGGTCAGGGACACTGGCGCATTGATGCCTTGACGAATTATTATTCACTGACGTAAACCTGAGCACAAACTTGGTGAAGTATTTCCAAAATCAATAATTTATTTATCTAATATGGATATATATGAATAGAATCATATAGAAAAATAATATATGATACTGGATGCACTGTATAGTCAACATGTTTCTAATCTCTGCCCCTATAAGCTTCAAACGATAATTTTACTTCAGTTACTGTACATCCCTTTGACTGGAATGCAGAAAATACTGGTCTCTCCCATCTGTAGAAGATTAGGTAGACTGCAAAGGTCCATGGAGGTTTTTATCCTATTGGTCTAAAGGCACATTTTATTCATCTTATTCAACATACAGTAAAGCATTTTATTCCCCTTACTGAAGATCTGATCTAAATAGAAACATTCTGCTGAACACTTTCTTGGTCTTATTCTGGGAATCATATTCAAACATTGGCCTAATTTAATAATAGACATGGTGGGTATATTTCTCGGATTACTGGTCTGAATGGATCTAAATTTTAAATATGCAATGTCGGGGTACAAAAGGCTTTACTCTGGATTTAAATAAACATACAGTAACTGCATAAAATACATTTAGACTAGCTTGCTGTTTCTGTACCACCTCCTCTCATTACATGCAATCTATACTCTGTGAGCAGGTCTTGGCGTTCAGGCCAGACGCACTGTGTAAATGTGCCTGCTTGGAAAATTGGAACTCTCTGGGGATTTCTTATTTTCAACTTCAGCCCAAAGAACATAGTGTTCCTCATCATGCAGATTGCACACCATGCATTTTCATCTAGGCCAAGATGTTCCCAAGGCAAAACAATACCAGGGAATTTTTTGTCTCGCTAAAGTTGTTGTTGACAGATTTAATTACAGCCTGGATGAGGTCTACATGGGTTTATCTAGATACTGTAATAAAATAACAGACTAACATGAGAAAAAAAAGGTGAATAATGTCTGACTCAAGTTTGATTGTTATTATCAGGCAAAAAAAAGTCTATTTAAAGTCCTAATTAAACTGTGCAGTGTAAACTGATTTTTAATTAGTTTCTCTTGCTGTAAAAACATTACATGTTTTACATCAGTCTATTAGCCATTAGTAAATGTGATCACATAATGTTTTGATCCAACAACTATCACTGGGGATGTTATATGTTGTGATACTATATGTTTTTATTCAACTCTTAAAGGCCCAATTCACTCAGGGAAACAGACAATCATCAATGCTGTATGAAGATATAAAAGTCACGCAAGATGCATCCTGTCCTCCCATACTTATCCGCACAACGCCTTTCCCAGAAAGGATCACTGCTTTATCAGGTGAGGCAGAAAAATGGGTTTCCACGGCAACAGTGCCTCCAGCTAGAGCATTAGCATGCATACATGCCTGTCAACACGGCTACAAAGTTTTCATCAGAGACTGAAGTGAGCAGAACTGAAGTGATTAATTAAAGTCTGTAGTGTTATCATCTTTAGCAGAGGTACAGTAAGTGTCTCTTCTTCCATTCACTAGACAAGCTGTTTTTGAATGAGGTGGGTGATATGGCGGTCTTTTTAGTAGTGATCAGCCCCTGTCCTTCAAAACGGCAGTCTTTGCTTTCTTTCACATAAAAAAGCCATTACCTGGGCAACAATGTTGAATGATAGGAGGAAGAAAGGTAAAAAGGGATTTAAAAGTGCTGATGAAAAGCTCCTTACATCCTGGAGACCACTGGACACAACAGCTTAGATCTGTATGTGCCTGTCAGTGCAGCCACAACGTTTCTACACTAAGTGAACGTGAACAGGACCGTTTGAGTGTAGGAGTTGTATTTTTACACTGTGACCTCAATATATATGCGATGAGTCATAGGTTTGTGGCAAACCACAAAGCTTCATTGCTCTCATACATTGATAATCAGAGCAGTGACTAAACCATTTATCATTCTCAGCAGATAGTATCTTATTCTTCATACAGCAACTGGCTGACAAGCAGCCTGAATGATGTCTAAACACAACTGATTATTTTCATGATTTACTGTATCAGTCTTGAGAGCCATAGTAATGCTGAGTTCTTTCTTTATGATTTTGATTCGCTGTACAGGCTGTTGAGAGTGTTGTCACTGGCAGAGCATACATAACAGCACACAGAGAATAAATGACATCCTAACATCCTTATTTTGCTTGAAAACAGTGTCCCTGCTTACAGACAATACATAACTGACAACAAAACAAACATGTTGATGTCTTATGCCTGTTGAAAGTGTCATTTTAATTACAAGTGGTACTTTCCACTTTGTCCCTTCAATAGCAAACATTTGATTGGTGGGTAACTTTGGAATTATATTTTAGAGTTGCACATTTTGGGTATGAGCATTTGTTTATATTGCTTAATTTAGAATTGAAATGTCTTTAGTTTGTAATTACAGCCAGTTTTTACAGCCAGTAGTTATATTTTGTTTAAGTGCCTATAAGTTGCTGAATGTACTTTTAATTTAATTGCTACTTGTTATGTTTCATCAGCATAGAAAATGTATGAATTCATTAATTGTACTTTCTTTATTTCTTTGTTAATTCATGCAGTGACTTGGGCAGCAGAGTTAAATATCTTGGAGCTTTAAACACTGAAGTTGTCTAAACAGTTCAGACAAAATGTGATTTACAAATAGCACTAGTCACATCAAATGATGTGATTTGCCTTACAGCAGTTTTGAAATGATTGTGTAAAAACCAAGTTACTGCTCATAACCTTTACTGTTGCTTAGAAACCACCTGTTTAAGTCCTATTGATGAATGACATTGACTTATTATTACTGTGTAAATACATTTGACTAAAAATATGATTGTGGTTTTAGTATTTACACTGTATTACAGTATGTTATATGTTGATATCAAATTATAAAAGTTCTGGGTTGTGTTTTACTTCACAAACTTTGAGACTTTCTTCTAGCATCACTATAGCTGTAAAGCTCAAATGAACGTCCTCACTAAACCTGAATGAATAAAGAAATACAGAATGCTTATTTGTTAATTTGTCTCTTCTCATGTGCAGGAATGTGCAAATGTAGGTATGTAATTGATTTATACTGTAGGTGTCATGAAGGAATTAGGGTTGATCAGGAGCTGTCAGCATTTTGAGAGCAGGACTAATCCAGCTCACTTTCAGCAAAGACACTCTTTAAAATAGGAACATTGCAGATGAATTCAAATGTATTTTTATCATTTGTTTGTTCACTTTAATTAGATTATAGTTGGTGACAGTAACTTTGCAGAAAGTGAACTAATGGTGGAGGTACAGTGTGAGGGCTATGGTGTTAGGGAGAAAGTGAAATGCTCTTGGTATGTTGATGAGTAGCTAGAGGGATGTAGGAGGTTAGGGTGGGCAAGTGGCAGGTGCAGAGTGACACTGTAGGAGTCAGACAGCATATAAAAATGCAGAGAAAATACTGATGCAACAGCTCAGCATTGGCAGCAGCACAAACAAACAGTAAAGCAAGACAACATGCAAACAGTTAATGTGTCTGTCTCAGGATTTCTTAATCTTCTCGAATATTCATCTCTGTAGGTACATACATTTCAGTGCATCTCCTCATATTTGGCCTCCTGGACATTTGAGGTGTCTTTTTTTTAATTAGACTGTACATACTGGTTTGGTGTTAATCACATTTTAAACATTTTATCCTAATGTGACACATGTAGCAAAACTAATATTGGTAAGAAGCACTAACTGAGTTTCTGCTGTGAATGTGATTTGATAGTGGAAACATTTTATTTGGAGTTTGAGCTAAGCTTTTATCCTGCTGTGGGATTCCAAACCAATTTGCTCTTGACATACTTTTCATATCTGTTAGTCCAGCACTCTTCAGAATCTCTTGAGGCCTCAGTGAAATGGTGCCATGTTAAATATAGTCTTAACATGTTAGATCTAAAGTGTTCTACAAGCATCACATTAAAGGTGATATTTCCGTGCATTTGGTCATGTATGTGTGACAGATTATGTTGGAAAACAAACATTTCTCCATGCTACATGGCAGTGATGGGTATTCTGGTCCTCAGCAGCCACTGTTCTGCTTGTTTTCCAACCATCCCTGCACTTACAGATTCTGATTGGCTGAACATGCGTGACGCAGGTAATCAGCAGTGCTTAGCAGGGATAGTTGGAAAACAAGCAGGACAGTGGCCCTCGAGGACCAAGATTGCCCACCCCTGCTACATGGTATACATGGTACATAAATATTTAAATGGTCTTTTTTGTACTATGAACATACAGTGA
>JAUBNQ010000008.1:19979146-19990991 GCA_032353495.1 Ctenopoma kingsleyae | reverse complement strand
TTGCCCACCCCTGCTACATGGTATACATGGTACATAAATATTTAAATGGTCTTTTTTGTACTATGAACATACAGTGACCAAGTAAAAAATTACAAAATAAATTACAGTAGCTTTTTTACTATACTGACATGTCCCTGCTGCTGAGTGAAAATGAATGTTACAGAGGTGAGGACCTACTGCCATCCCTCACCTGTGTGGCTCCTGCTTAATTCATGCTCCACTCCCTGTATCGTATCTTTAAAACACTTTGGTTGGAGCAGGCCAGACAGAAATTTAGTGTGTAAAGTGTCTTTAATCAAATCTTTATCTTCCAGAATGGCACCCAAAATAAAGGTTGTCATCATGAAATTAGACACACAAACAAAACTCTCTTCTGCTGAACTGAACCTGTCTGTAATTTCACAATAAGCGCCACTGATGGCTGCAGTTAGGTGTGTCTACTGAAACTACTTCTGGATTACTACGGTCACATCACTGCTTCTGGAAAAGTTAAAGCACTGCAGGTCAGCAAAGATAAGATTTTAGTGGGTGTTAAATGACTCACTTTTAATGCTTGCTCTACTGTTTCTATGTGCACCGTGTTCTCAAACTGTTTTCATCTCACTAAAGTTAGTTATGGTGAGTAACACTATTCTACTTCAGTTTTGGTAAGAGTTAATAGGGCAACAGTCACAATATTATCAAGGTTAAAGAATGGAGGATAGCCACCACATGCTGCTTTGCACATTGTTGTGTAAATGTGCAAACACCAGCGTGAATCACTGGACTACATTACTGTTAGTACAAGTCTACAGTTAGTCTACGGAGGTTGCCACACATATGTTACCTGAGGTCAGACTCTGAGATACTCCTCTGGTACAAGTCCTCTTCTTTCTCCACCATATCCTGCTGATGCTCTGTGTCTGTGTCTACCTCTACCCCTGATGCCTTACACCCAATTTGTGATCTCCCCACATTAGTGGCCTTTCTCTCTCCCTCTCTTCCTCCCTTTCCCACTTCCTCCTCATCCTCAAGCACCTCTCCTAACTGCTCATTCCCCTCCAGAGACTGGCTCCTTGAACGCAACAGGCTGAAGATGGAGACAGAAGCAAAGACAGCAGCACATGCAAAGCAGAAAAACAAATCAAACAAAGCACGGAAAAACAAGAAGAGAAAGCAAAACTATGATACACAGAGCAGCCAAGATCAAAACAAGTATGGATGTACAGCGGAGTTGCATGCAAATGGATACGATTTTTGCTTTGAAACAAGACAACAATCTAAAGAGATGCAAAGTGCTTTATGTTCTGTGAGTATTGCCAGACATGGACACGCTTCACCCTACAGCCTGAAAGAACAGAGTTCAACCATTTGGTTCCAGATTTTTCTAAAACAGAGCCAAACCTGAACTCATCAGAGTGAGAAAATGGCACACAGCACTAGGGGTGCATTTTCCTTGTTACGTTTAACCAGGTGCAAACTATTTCAAAGATGAAAACGTCTGGACATGGTAACACGTATGCAAAGACTGCTCATGGCTGAGGGAGATGTGTCCATTCCTGATAACTTGAGCTTGATGGAGTTTAAAGAATGAGACAAAATTCAGTCCCCTGATGTGGACATCAGCCTACCGGATCTTGCGGTTTCCTTGCGGCCTTTCTGACTGGACAGACATGTAGCTCGTGCTGCTGAACCGAGAGGCACTACTGGTTCTCGACACAGCGGACACGTCGCTTACATCACTGTCCGAAGACTTGGCTGACAGGTTATCTCTGCCTGAACGCTGCAGAGAGGACAAAAACAACATTAAAAGGTTATTATTATAGTATAATTGTAATATCTGAACACAAAACATTTTGTCTGGTACTTGACCCGTATAAATATTATAGGTTTTATTCATTCTGTAAAAAGTCAGGTCTCTCAGCACAATCTTTGTACTGAGAGAAATGATAGAGATGATGTTGTTACATAAAGTATGTTAGGTGTGGCTTTTGAAAAGTCAGAATCCCCTTCAGTGAGATAGTGAGTGAAGACTTGACGCTTTCAGATATTCACAATGTGAGGTACAATCTCAGAACTCACATTAAAAACAGATGATCATTTAAACATATAATGATGCAACATCATTTGGGTCCTGAGCAGTTGTCAGTTTATCCAGCTTTTGCCAAATGTATACACATAGCACTCACAATAAGATTTTAATACTATAATAATAATCCAGTAACATAATGTGCAGTTTAGATTTAGATTTTTTATGTTTTATCACAGGACTTCTACTTCTAACAGAGTTTTATTATACTTTGGTATTACTACTTTACTTTTTATCTGTGTACTTTGACTGGAAGGCAGATGGTATATATTATAAAATATTATGAGATTTACTTAGCTTGTACACAGTTTTCTTGCTAAACCACCTTTACTCCGATGTTTCCTCGGAAGCTCAGTTGGGATGATGAAAGTACATATATATAGTGTTTAGTGTTTTCTAGTGAAATAGATACTGTAAGAGAACCTGAACTGTTACAATAACTGTTTTGTATTACAGCATGCTTTAAGAGCAGGTACTCAGAAGCCTTGTATAATAATAGTGAGAGCACTGTTTGGTCAATAGCAAGAAGGATAATGGTCACCAGACAAGGACAACTCACAATTTAATCTGCTTTTTATAGACCCCTAACAAACACACTTGGTGCTGCTAATGACATTTTTTTCATAGCACTGACTTAAAAGGAAACCTGGGCAGACAGTCTTTGTCCTGTACAACTTGGCGCAGACTGCAGAGAGACACCAGGCTCAGGCCAAGCTCTCTATATATGTTCAGGGCCTCTCCAGAACAGAGTATTAAACACATGACCCTGCACATATTCACTGTCACATTCCATTCATTTACGAGAGAGGATTAAAGGCTCAGCTCACCCAAACAACAGTGAGAAAACACATTTTCTCGCTGTAGTTGTATCTAGTCATGCAGACTTAGACAGCTTTGTTTATGTGCCAAGATTTTGAGATAAACTTCCACAGAACCTTTTCATAATAAAGGTGAATGGAATTGTTTTTGTATGCTGTATGTTTCCAGAAACCTTGTCTAAGTTACTCAAGAGCTTACTGAGGACATTAATTATTGTGATAATTACTTTCTAGCTTAAAAAAAATAACAACTCAATGAAAACTGTTGAAGGTTATGTCTGTGGATTGTTTCTGGGAAGGCATGTTGTCAGTTTCAAAATATTTCATTTAGATATCAGAAAAACCTACATGGCTCACTACCAAAAACTATATATGGAGATACTGTACATACTGTATAAGTTTAGCTTTTTGTAATGTGGTTGAACTGACCCTTTAAAAGTGAACTTGTGTAACTGGTTGTCTAACCTTTGAACTGGGTTTGAAAACAAGTTACGCAAATTGCTGTACAGTCTGGCTGTGTCTATGTGCATATGTACACTGTGCAAACATGATGTTCACATGTACATGTGCACATGCTTGACTGCTTTCAAAATGTGCCATACGGCCTATGTACAGTGCAAACAGGCACACACAATGCTGTAGGTACGTTTTTCTTAGTGAATCTGGACTATAAAGGAGGAAAAAAATGTTTTTGAGGGATGTTTTTACTTTGTGGTAGTCCTGCTCTAGCCTGGAGTCGGAGCCAGCGCCCTGCTTGTACTTGTTCATCTTCAGTTTCATTTGTCTGGTCCTCTCGTCCATATCCATACCTGAGCACAGAGACAGGAGGCAATTAGATGGTGGCTGATATAATGCGACAAGCCTGATGGAAAAACACACTGTTATGGTGAGAGACAAGCTTCTGCCGAGCTATGAGCCATGAGCTATGACAAAGACAGATCTAATGGGAAAAAGCAGAATGGTCTGTATTATCAAAGAAACAGAAGCACGAACAAAAAAATGCTGACTGGTAACGTTGAGCTTTATAGCATATTATACCGCTTCATTTGTAACCACTTGTTCCAGTCCCAAGCTCAGGTAACTCTAAGTGATTACTATGCTGCTTTAAATTCAATCATTAATATTCAAGTGACACAACTGATTGATGCCTACTACACAGTAAGGCAGTTTTGAATGTTAAGCCAAGTTACAAAATGTGCTACCTTCAACACTGCTTGTGTACCACATTGGGATACATTTTACATTTTATTCTAGATAAATGCCAATCCTTTTTCATAAATGCAAATGTTCCTGAATGATCGGACTAATTGACCAACACATCCCTTTCAGCACCACAGCACCGTGATTTATTTTAAGTCTACTTTTGTATTATACAAACACCACATAATGATCAATACAGTAAGTTTAACCTTGCTGTGTGGAGGTGATAATAACAAAGAAATATATATATTTTATGTAACTAAAGAGAAAATAAAACACCAAGCTACTATTTCAAAACAAATAAAGTCTGTTAATACTGCTGCATGTGCTGTTCTCTGCAAAAACAATTATTAATCACCAGCAAACGACTTTCCTGCTTCTTCACTCTGTCCACTTTGCTCTCTGTCTCTACTTTTGTGTCATATGATGGCAATGAGAAACTGAAGGTGAAGCACGTGTACAGGTGCCATGCACACATACAATATGCTTACAGCTACACACAGACAAAGAAAAACACACCAAGCTGAGAGCGAATGAGCGACTGCATAGGTGAGGCAGAGTGGGTTATTTTTTCTCACTAGAATGACGTGAGTTCATTCTCTGCTTGTCTTGGCTAATTGTTTATCTACACTTCTCAGGAAACATCTCACAGCCTACACACTCCCACAGGGAGGGGGACAATTTGATGTGAGTAACATTCAGTTCACTGATTGTTATGTCACATCATATCAGAGATTGTTTTGCAACATCTCTTTACCTAAAACCTTTTAATTGTGTTAATCAATTAACATAATTATGCTGCTTTTGAAATTTCCAGAGCAGTCAGAAAGTATTGGGAAAGTATTGTGGATACTGGGAACATATCGTGGTGTCTGGCTCATTAAGTTTTAAATGAAACAATGACTATGAGCTTAATGTTGCACATTTACTCAGCTTTACTTTGATTTGAGTCTTCACAGTCATGTCAGATAAAAAGTAAAGGAAATGTTAGGATTTTTAGACCCAGACCCCTGTTTTAGGGAACAGAATGTGACTGAACAACACATGATTAAAGATATAATACAATTTTTTTTTTACTACAAATATGGACCAAAATGTATCTTGGGGTTACATTTGAGACTTTGAGGTGCTGTCATAGAGCTTTGACAGCATCTCCTATTTCTGCTTCATTAGAAAATGTTTTGGATCCTTCTCATTTATTGTAACTTCATAAATTGTAACATGTAATTTGATTTCACCCATGGAGGAGAGGAGCAGAGCATAGCAGAGCGGGGAGAGGGATGTCCCATGCTAGTGCTATTTTAAGTTGCATATTGTAGCTTTAAGTTAAAGAAATAACTATCTTGGGCAATATGTTTCTTCCCAAAGGTTAGAGGACAAGATCAATACCACTGGTATATATGAAGCTAGAATAAGTGGCTAATTAGCTTAGTTTAGCACAAAGGCAACAGAATCTACCTATTAGCCCAATAAAGGTTTTCAGGTGCTGTAACATGTAACATTTTTCTTTTCTTGAGAATCTGTGCAAGTTGCCTGGTGACCTCACAGCAACAACAAGACTCAGAGATCAGAACACATTGGGTATGTATAAAACTTGCTGAATGTTGTAAATGTCAGCTCATTAATTCCATTGTTTCATTTAATTGTGAATGTGCTGTAGTAGAACCAGATATTCAGAAACATAGTCATCATACATTTATTTTTGACTGCACTTCATCTTTAATCGGTGCTTAATGTAGGGGACTCTAAATGATAGCTTTAATAGCATTCAAAATCACTTGAACATATTTTGTCAATTAAGCAATAATTAAATAGGCCACAAATCAGGCAGTGAAATACTGAAAATGTGTGTTCACAGAGAGAGTAATTTCTGCTGTCATACATTAACATTTATAGAAGTAGAAAATCACAGTGTCTCACATCAGGTCCTGCTACAAAGAAATGGCACTGGCATGACTATGACCATGCTTGTATGAACTGTAAGCCCACAGAGTCTGTCAGCAGCAACAAAAAAAGAGTAGAAAATGACAAAGTAGCTGGAAGCATCTTCCACAGAACAATTAGCGCAAACAACGCAAGAGAATTGAGGCAAGTGAAGCAGGAAAAAAATACACGAGATGAGGGTGGGCGGGTGAGGGGGGGGCTAGCCAGGAAGGCATACAGAGTGAATAAAAGTAGAAGAAGAAAAGCTGAGTCAGAAAAGGAAGAAGGGGAAGAAGAAGAAGGGACACACCTGAGTTCGTCCAACTTGGTGCATCCGTGTCTTCTGAGATCACATCACAGAATGGACAGACACAGAGGAGAGGAAGATGGATGTGAGAGGATGTACAAAGGGCAAAGGGGGAGACAGAGGAGGAGAGGAAGGGTCAAAGGAGGGTGACGCCATCACCATGACCGCCGAGTATGCCAGGTTTGGAGGGTCAGAGTGAAGTAAAGGAGGATGAGGTGTCATGAGGGAGGGGAACACAACACAACAACACGACGACAGGACAATGACAAAACAACAAACACAGAAAACACCAACAAAATCATAGAGTACACCAAGAACACACAAACTCCACCATGGGCACAAGAAGAAGTCAAAATAGAGCAAGAGTTCTGGGCAGGGAAAGGCTGAGGTAGAAGCTAAGAGTTAAGTTATTAGAAATTAGAAAGCGGTTGGGAAGATGGGGTTCTGTGCTTTAAAGGAAAAAGAGCTGAAAAAGTAAAGAGATGTTAATGTACCGAACCAGAGAGAAACAGGAGACCTCTGAGGACAGGAGGGGAGATGGGGAAGGATAGGAGGGAAGGAGAAGTGGATGTCACTTGAGTCTGCATGGGGGTAACTGTGGGGAGAAAAATAACATAAAAGAAAGGAAAACAAAACCACAAAACAACACAAACTGAAAGCACAGGGCAGCGAGCACACAAAAGAGAGCCGACTACCTGACAAAGTCTCATCAAGAACCGTGACAATTAACAGAAATACCAATGTAGCAAGGGTGCTAATTCAACTGCACGTGCACACACACACACACACACACACAGAGGCACCAGCTACATTTTGTTTCTGAAAGGTTATGAAACCACAAGATAGACGACGTGCTATCAGGCATCTCCGAAGGTTCCAAATACATGCTGTCCTCCTCTTCTTATTCATGTGCTTCCTCAGCCTACCGAGACACCGGCAGTGATATTGTGAGGAGGATTTTGTTTCCCTTATGATGTTCTGTGCTTTACTTTCTCTATCAGTAATCAAGAGATCTCCATATGTGCTTTGATCCTGTGTAAGCACAACTGCACTCACATCCTCCCAGATTGAGGATTTAACATTGGAGACTCTTTGCAATCAGTGGTGTCCATAACCTCCTTCAGACTCATGCTGCTTGTCAGATCTCCCCCATAGAGTGTATCTACAGTCTAAAACCAACACTGACAGCTGAGGGTCAAAAAAAGCCCACTGAGATCAGATTTAATTTTCATTGACCCTAACAAAGAATTTGCATTTAGCTCAATTAGTACTCCATTAGGGTGAATGTGTCACATGAATAAAAAGACAATGTGAGACATCTGCCTCACCAGCTTTCATCTCTGCGTGGATGTTAACATCACCTAATTATGGAGTCAAATGATAATCAAGAGAGCAAGCATTTTTTTCCCCTCTTACTTGGACTGCATCATGTAGGTCATCAGGATAAGCTTTAATATATTAAGAGACATGGGAGGGAGTGAAACGCTAGAACAAGTGAGTCTCTTGTGTGTTCTGTGTGTGGTCTAAACATACCTTACTTAACACAGCCTCCAAATGAGAAATGATTTTCACACCAGCACAGTATACATGTATGCTGTATCATCTAGTGGTGTAGGGTAATATTGAAAATATCGTAATATTATGTTTTGTGATATTATATCGATTGTCATAAGTACTGTATTGATTAGTATTTTTAATTAATAGTTTACATGCAACGATTTGTGACAGACAGTGCTTCATTTTGTGTTGTGCTTAAACCAAATAGATGTTCTGATTGCATAAAAAAGACAACCTTTTTAAACTATTACTGCAAATGGTGATGTATTCTTTATACTATGACAACTTTCCTAACATTTTATTTTTGGAAATTGCAATACATCACCTTGCTTGAAGTCTTGCAATGTTTTGTAATATTATGAATAGTAACCCCTGTATCATGATTGCTATCGTAACACCAGACATAGCCCTAGTATCATCAGATGTTTATCCTGTACAGCAGAATCTTCCAGTGTTTAAATAAGGCAAGATATAAAACCTAACAACTGTACAGAGTTAAATCAAGTTAAAAACCAATGACTACCCTACCTTAATTCATTCCCAGGCATGTTTGTGTAGAAAACACTGCACTGCTGTTGGTGGATCTTACTGTATCAACCCCCAGCGTCAGTGAGTCTAATGGAACAATCACTGTAAAACTATGTGAATGTCGGTGATTCACAGTAACAAAATAAATATGTCTGAGAGGTTGTGACACAGTAAATATGCTCATTAAAATCTGTGCTTACGGACTACATCTGTGCTGTTTTTCTTCTTTAACATTTAACAATATTACCATCTTCAGTGTCACCACAGAAAATCAGATCCTGTGGGGATAACAGGTCAGCAAGTAACATAACAGGTAAAAAGAAACGAGGATTAATTTAAAGGGAGGTGATGAGGCACATTAAGCCAACACACCAAACATGCCACCTCGAGACACTGTTAGCAACACATTCTGTGTTTCTCTATATCCATGGGGCATCTCATCAGACTTGCAACATCAGAGCAGCAAGATTGTTCAAAATATAATGCTGTGAAGCTGTATTTATAACAACCAATCTATAGACACATCAGCCCTCCACAAACACCACACAAAGGAGGAAGATACAGAAAAAAAATGCATGATGCTACCCAGAGGTTGACCTGGGCATGTTAATCACGGGTTTAAATAACTCTGTGGGCCCTGCCAAACACATAAAGGCCACACTGGATTCATTATTTCTACCATCCAGCATCTACTGTACTCTGTCCAGGTCTCCCTTTGGTCAGGTTATAATCCAGAGAGTAGAGTCTACACAAACTGTGGAGCACACTGCAGAAAACTCATCAAGGAAACTTCAATTCTGTAGAATCGTCTGTTGACTTTGAAGATGCACACTTCTATTTGAGCTCATGAACAACAAACAACAAATTACATTTTGTATGTCAATAGTGAACACTGTTCACATTAAGTATTTTACTTTTCTTTGGTGTCCAACATGACACTTAATGAAGCAAATCTTTTGTTTAGATTTGTCTCCAGTGTTTTGACATTTCACTCTTGCTTGTTTTATTTAAAGTGCAAACTTCATTTGGAAGTATGAACATGTACTGATAGAAGTACAGCTCTACAGCTTTGCTCATTTAATTTTCCCGTCCACTTCTGGTTGTTTCTTTTTCTGTTTCGGTTATTGTGGGACATATTATGGTTTAAGAAATTAAGTGATATATTCAGTCAGACTAATATATGAGTAAGCAAAGCATAAACAAACAGTAGCTGATGGATACACTAAAGACTGACTGAATTTGAGGCTCAACAGTTATGGTCTTATCATTAGGTTATACAGTATAAATCTTACACATATGCATCTTTGGCAGTGTTTGTTTGGATGTCTGGTGCACTTACATACTGGTTACATTGCATATTATTTACTCAAACTGCCTGTTGTGACTATATTGACAAATCACATTAAATAAGTTGTTTATTGCTCATGGATTCTAAAACGTTTAATACTTCATACTCAACACATCAAAGTGAAATACTGAAATCCACACCCACACCCACACCAACCAACCTGTATCACTGAGGGAGGGGTGAGGCTGTGTCCCTCCATCAGACAAAGAGCCATTCAGCCCTCGTTGCTGGTCCTCCCAAGTCACCTCTATAGCAAGACACGCACACAGACACACATTCATACACATACACACCCCCACTGGTTTGGACACTGAAGCATTTTGAAAGACCTTGACCTTTATCAAGTCAGATTTTTGTAGCATCAAGCACAGACATTTTGGTCCCCTCAAAAATCTATTTACATATTAAAATCACTGTGTATATACTGTATTTAGCAGTGAAGATAGTAATAACTAACTTCAGCACTGAAATCATGGACAGCTCCTGAAAGATAATGAACTTTGCACCATCTACTGTCCAACAGAGGTAACAGTCTCTGAGGTTCTAAAAAAATACACTGCAGGTCTACTAAAAATGCCTCAAAAATTATTTTACTTTCTAAAATATCTATTACCACAGAAATTCTCCCTAAACATGAGTTAAACATGACAGAGACTGTCAGCGTTAAGGGTGTAATGTACACAGTATGTATCTCTGTGTTCAATAAAGCATGTCTAACGTGTTCTAAGTAGAATGGATTAATAATATAAAAAAGTAGAAGGCAGATCAGAGCTCTAAGCACAATTCTCTGATTTTATCACTCAGTAAATACAGTATAACACATGAAACATAGACCAGGAAAGTTTGAAGCACCATTCAAATGTGCTGGGCAAATGATAAGGCTGAATAACTCCGAGCAGCGAAGTACTGAGATTCACAGATACTAGTGAATGTCAGAAATGAAGAACTTGTGTTGGCCAAGAAAACCGACACAGCAGAAATCACACAATCACACTATTCAGAGGACTTGCCTTTCCTCCCATTTACCGGTGGGCCTTGGGGTTTTTCCTCACAGTCTGCTGCTAGAGAGACAGATGGAGGCTTGTGAAATTATGGCAATCTGAACCCCACAGTACTGTAAGTCACATGAATTTTGCAGCTCATACTGTTCATACTGAAACGTTCTTCACACGAACACACAGTTATCCAAAGAGCTGATACCGTGTTGTTTGCATATAAAAGCTTCTATACAAAAGTGTGTTTAATTGCAACATATATTTGTTATTGTACTCGTAATATGACATTCCACCCTCTCACAGCAGCATTTGGCCTTCAGAACATAATTCATAGGACACTGAATACAGACAATTCAAAAACAGAGAGTGGCTTTTTAGTAAGCTTACATGACTATCCACTAAGTCAGCCAGTATTACAGCTATGAGTGTTAAGTAATAGCACCACGCAGTCAAAGGACAGAAGCAAACCACATAAACAGATGGGAAAGTAGGAAGTAGAAGCTGTGGGAAACTCCAGTTTCTTCCAACAGTCTGGCCATTCATTCAAGTCTGCGGATAAATGTACTGTATATCAACACACACAGAATCAAGCAGTATCACATATTTCAAGAAAGAAGAGACAACAACAGATTGCTTAAAGGCATGTATACGGGTTGTTTCTGTAGTAATAGACACACCTGGATGGTCATTCTGAGCTTGAGGTGAACCAAGCTCCTTCCCTGCTCCCTCTTAGGAGTTGCCACACATAAACAGATAACACACAAGACAGTTAGGTATGTGCAAGAAAAAGGTACGACTAAACCTCGAACACAAGACAAAAAGGCGGCAAGGTTTATTAAAGGTCCAGCTCTTCTCTGTAATTAGCATAAGACAATAAAATGGATCCACTCCATAAAGGTTGCATACACACTCACTCTTGCATTACATAAGCTGAGTGCCATATGGCTCTGTGGGAGATACAGCACAAGGTCAGATCAATACCCCCCAACCACAGACACACACACACACACACACAGGCACTATCCTGAGAGGAACAGTAGTGAGAAAGAAAGAAAGAAAGAAAGAAAGAAAGAAAGAAAGAAAGAAAGAAAGAAAGAAAGA
>JAUBNQ010000008.1:19957377-19979046 GCA_032353495.1 Ctenopoma kingsleyae | reverse complement strand
AGAAAGAAAGAAAGAAAGAAAGAAAGAAAGAAAGAAAGAAAGAAAGAAAGAAAGAAAGACTGTCGAGAGAAAGAAAGGAAAGAGAAAGCAGAAGTGAAGACAGGGAAAGCCCTCATGGACTCTGACAATGATGAAACAGCTCTGCAAGTGCTTTGACAAGTTTTCCAGAACTGTCTGATCTTTTTCTCCACCTCTCCAGTCGTTCCCTCCAATCAATGCAAAGCTACAACAATTAGAACCTGATTCAAATACACAAAGTCAAATAATCATTGCTTTCATCACTGTGCTTCTCATAGTACTCATCCCATGTAACCACAACACATAAGGTTTGATGAAGGAGTGCTGAGGAACAAAAATAATATTACACTGTACTTGTGAGGATTTAAAAGTTCAAACTTATGTGCCATATTCATTGCTCAAAGCCAGGAATTACCTTGTTTAGCAGATACAGACAGTAAATCAGTATTATTAGCTATGATGATGTATCTCAGCAGTCCAAACAGTTAAAATAGATCCATGACTCCCAGACAAATAAGAACAATATCTACATATTCACTCGAAACAATGACAGAAGGAAGCTGAATTTAAACAAATCACTGGTACTATCCATATCAGGATCCAGACAGACCTACAGGTAAGTACAACACAATGGCACGGGACATCTCGACTGTACGTTTAACACAACTGCAACAGCGGTAGGGTCCAAGAAGCACTGAACAAGCACAGCCTCTCATGAACCCAGCCACAAGCTGTTGCAGATTAGGTTTTGGCCGTCAGAGTAAGGTGTGGCTCAACCAGCACTCCTAGTCTGAAAGACTAAACCTGCACATTCAGGTACAGACCTTCACAAGGCTCTGTTCCTTCGTCTCCATCTTCTGAGAGAGAAATGGAAAAGGAACCGAGTAGAGATGTTATGGGTGGAAAGCAAATGTAAACATCAATGAAACAAACAACAAAGGACAATCCTTGCTTACATTATATATTATATAGCGTATGTTGAAAAAATTGAGAACTGCACAACTTCAAGACTCCCTGCAAGCGTAAGAGTCAGCAACTGCTGTAAAACCAACAGCTCTTCTTCATGCCCAAAAAGTTGACTGACCAAAACAAAAACTGCATCATTATCACTCAAAATATATGAGTCTCTCTGTAGACAATAACCCTGTAAGACAAACAGAGGACAACCAAGTGACTTACTTCTGTCCTTCCCAGTGGGTGGAAGCTGTGGTAGTTGCCGTCCTCGCCTACTTGACATGGGGGTACTGGTAGGACTGGTCTGGACTGATCCACTCCGAGGATGTGCCCTATGCGACATGTGGACATTTGGGTGAGACATTAATTAGGGCAAGAGTTGATTCTGGATGCAGGGCCAAAGCCACATTGCACCCACATCACAGTGTGAAGAAAGTAAGTAAACTTTCAGATAAATATACATTTGCCTGCATAGACGTAGGCGACATAAAAGCAAATTGCTACAACTGAAAAATGACACGATTAAATCTATTTACCTAGTATCACTTCATTTCTTTCACATACAGTGTACTGTATATTTGTTTGGATATAATTATAAGTAACAGTCTCAACCAGAGGTAGGCAGTGATAAACTGATAACCTAATGCATGAGGTAACTAAGAAGTGTATCTTCAAATATAAAACCAATGGACACAGCAGTGATGTTTGGCACATGGCATGGGAGTGGAGGGATACATCAACTGTAGGGAGCTGAGCTGCAATAAAAGATGCCAGGTGTGAACTGCATGTACAGTTGACTCATCAAGCTGCAAAGAGAGAAGAGTTCAATGCAGAAACAACAGACCAGTGTGACCATGCATTCAGACTGTCCCCAAAAGGCGCCAAAAAAAAGGAGAAAAGAATGTCATCACTGAATAAACAGCATCAGTTGATGTTAGTAATGAAATCAAAATAAAAAGTTGTCCCATCACTGCTATACTCACGCAAGTGTATGAGCAGTGTGTTCCAAATTACAACAAGTCAGCACGCGGTCTACGATGTCAGGGTTGTCGTGCCTGGGACATGTGTAAAGAAAATACAGTACCAGTTCTTTTGGGGACAAAACAGAAAGTAGGTAGGTGGGTGGTGGATTATTTGTGAGGGGGAGGTGGGTGGGGTGGAGTGAAGTGAGGTGAGGTGAGGTGAAGCAAGGTGAGGTGAGGTGAGGCAGGAGAGCAGGGTATTGGGAGGGTGGGAGGTAGGTGGCGGTGATGTGGGTTTTCTGGCTACATTCGGTTAGTCAAGCTCGGGGTGGGTGCGAGCTCATGGGACTGGGTTTGGTTTAGTCGTACAAAGGTTTTAGTCACGTAAATGTTTAGCAAAGCAATAGCTGCTCTGGTGGCAGAAATGAAGTTGGTTGAGTTAAATTCAACGTGAGACTCAGAAAACAGATCTTCTAGCTAATAGGCTACTAGATAAACAAGGATGATCATAAATAAGTATAGATTTAAAATGACGAAAATGAGGAAAATGCTTATTTGACTAATTTGCTACTATGACAGACAGGATGATGTAGTCATTAAACTATCTAGCTTATCTAAATAAGCTAAAGCTAAAGCACTAGGAAGCCAGCCTGGTAGTTAGGCTAATTAACCATACATAGTCATGTCATTGTAAATTACTACACATATCTATGTCTACAGTCTAAACACCATAATATTAGTTTTAATGCCTTCACTGGGCTTTACTCTGATAGTTACATGTGTCTACTTATTGATGTTATAACCTAATGTTTAAATGATTTCTCCCTCCAGAGTAGCTGTAGCTTCAGGGAAATGATTGCACAACTAAAATTCCAGTCTGCTTCTGCGGTAAGCTGGTTAGCATCTCCGATCTGGGTCACACCTCGTCAAGGCAGGTGAGGGGGGGGCGGACCTCCCAGATGGCAGAGACGGCATGGACCTCATGAGCGAAGAGTCGTGGGGACGTTCAGTGGAGCGTGAGCGGGACGTGGGGCGCTCTATAGTGGGCCGCTGGTCTGCAGAGCGGGACCTGCTGTGATACTCGTGCCTATCCATGGCTCCATGGTTCCTACAGAGGTTATTGAGAGATAAGCAGGTGCTCAGTGCAACCCCAGCAGGGCAGGGGCAGTATGCTTGCAGGGTGGCCAGTATACGGAGGGCATAGACATTTACCCTCAGAACTCCTATGAGGTGCATCTCTATGTGTTTTAATCCATTTATCCACTTGCTACAACTAACAATCTATAAGTAACATTTTTGCTGATAATTTTACAGATCATGCTGTATCTTCAACTTGTTGTAGTCTGAGTTGGTTCTACCTCCTAGCCAGTTAACCTCCTCTATTTTATGAGATTGTTGTATAATAATTAACTTGAAGCCTGCTCAAAGTAGCTGTAACAATGAAAACTAGTTCTGGTGAAATCTCATCACACTTGAACTGTAATTTGTGGGTTCAGATTTATAAAGCTGCCTGCAGCATTATATTCATTATCATGGGCTGAACATGCATCCATAATTCATCCATTTTATCATTACAATCAACATTACATATTACAACTTCAGGAAAACAATCATACAGCCTGCTTTGGAAACAGGTCACTTACAATGTCAAGCATTTCCAGTAAGGGAACGCACATAGGGTCTTAAGAGTGAATAAGCTAAATTCTAAATGGTAGGAAGCACTTTAGTATTAAAGACCATCTGTCTTATGTATGGTCAGAGGGTTAGATGGCTGCTGGGTGGTTTATAGACCCTGTAGTGAATTATCAGTGAAATTTTCACAATGTGTACAACTTCCAGGGATCATGTGCACTTTCTCGATATGTGATGGGTGTGTGTTTATTTGCAGTTTATTTAAGGTGGGGTGAATGTGAGGGAAAGGTGAAGTGTATGTTTACATTGAGTCTGGTCTGCTAAATATGTTATTTCCTAAGAAAAATATGTCCAGCATTTATATTTGGCACAGTGAAGATGAAGGCAAAACTTGTTGATCTGAAGAGCTGCTAAAACAAAAAAGCAGGTAAAATTGTTGCAACTTGTAAAATCACTGCTAGCATTCACAGATATTGTTTAACTTTGCTGTAAGAATAAAAAAAAGAAAAACATTTTCATGAAACTGCATCACACCAAACAAATCAAAAGAATGAAGGGACATATTTAACTACAGAGCATGCACACTGGGAAACTGCAACAGTGTAAAAAATGTACATCATAAGGCTTTTAAAGTCCCACAGCTTTTAAATCCTTCCTTAACAAAATCGTCATACCTATTTCATTCTAAAACACAGGAGTCTGCACAACACAAATAAGAGAGTGCTCCTTCTAACAAAGCTAAGAGACACCATAAGACTTATTTAAAACATTTAAAATGTTTGCTGTTGACTTGTTGTGAATGTGGAGAAAAAAAACTTTGACTTCATTCATTCAGTCATTTTAATCATTTGAATTTGAATTACTAAATTAATCATTGTCTTGTAGTGTCTGTTGCCTTTTGCAGTATGAAAAATTGTCCAGTAGAGGAAATGTCGTTTATGTTGGAAAGAGCAAAACAAAGGCAAAAAAAAAGATACTAAATAAATAAAGCATTTATTTAAATAAAACATCCTTACTTATTCTTACTCTATGTTCTGCCTACATGTGCCTGAAGAATGCTTTCTTCATCATCAGCAGAATAAAGCCTCATCAGTCAGTAACCTTAAGAAAAAGTGTTTACCTACTGCGATTTTACTGTGAAGTTCAACATAATTATTGGTGGGTTCCTATCTCATTTACAGGTAATGTGAAGCCTGTGTCTGTTTCAAATCAAACATCTCCTTAAGTGTAATATTGTGGATGTAGCCATGACATACGCTTACTATAGTGTAATTTGATATAATACGGCTCACGATTCAAGCTATTAGAAAAATATTAGTTTTTCTGTGTTTGGAAAATGCTAAACACAAGCTATGTCCCACTTGAGGTAGACTCTGGGACAATGTGATAAAAAAAAACAAAAAAAACATCCATGAAAAACATTTTCTCATGTTCCAGTGGGAAATCACCTAAACACAGACACTTGCCGAAAGTTCAAACTCCACTAATGCTCTTTGTTGCTTATCTTCTTTTCCAACATCACATGTTGTTTATTCACTGTGTCCTCATTTCTTTTCAGTTCTCAGTGTTGCTTTTAGTGTGACTGGGTGCACACAGAAACAAACAGTATCAATAGAGGGGAAGAGATAAACCTACTATATTCTTCTCATCTGTGGATCTCAATGATTGTTGCTTTCCTTGTTTCTTAGTTTAGTCAAATAAGGGAGAGAAAAAAATGAAATCTCTCTTTAATGGCTATCTAGGCTATATGCTGAACCTGAAGTTGAGCCAAGCTGGGTCTTGTGGAAACTTTGTGACACTTTAATAAAGTCAGGCTCTTGGTGTGGGTTCTGAGGACTTGTCACTTTCTTCAGTCACGTTATCGTTATCGTAACGTTATCCTGACTAAAAACCAGATGTCAGCAGGTGAAAAATTGAAAACAGAGAGAAGTGGGGTCATTTACAACCTTCTTCTGGTGCAATGCAAGTTCGTATTTTTTTTATTGCATCAGGACACTGGTGTGGGTCCTGGGGATGGATGGGTGTCAACAGGCCTTTCTATGGATGCTCAGAACAGCTCAGCAACCAACTCAGGCCAGACACAAGAAGACAAAGGTCAAACACAGAATTTACAAAGCTACTGTGCAACGCAGGGCAATGCATCAGAGATGCCACTGCACAGTTGAGAAAAAGCAACTGCCAATAGCATGTAAAAAAGGGACAAGACTAGTAATCACACACACCATTGATCAACATATTGCTGTTGGTATAATGTGCATGGGTACATAAACAAAGACATCAACAAAGAAACAGTAAGGTGCTTGCCAGCACTTCACTCAACAGCCAGCATACATACAGCTGACATCAGCAACACAAAAAGCTCTGTGCCTCAACATACTGTACAGTACAAAGGCAGGTGTGTACAATTACTGTACATCTACACAACTTCAGAGCTGTGATGACTCCTTAACAAAAAGCGATATCTGACA
The DNA here is from genome assembly GCA_032353495.1 of Ctenopoma kingsleyae. Lineage (NCBI taxonomy): Eukaryota > Metazoa > Chordata > Actinopteri > Anabantiformes > Anabantidae > Ctenopoma > Ctenopoma kingsleyae. The sequence goes on along the minus strand of JAUBNQ010000008.1, from coordinate 19,973,012 downwards.
GGATATCATTTTCTGTCATCACATATATGACCACGGATAAATAAAAAAAGACGAACGAGGGACAGCTTGAGGAGACCACAAGATGGCAGATGCACGGATGCAGCGGCAGTGCATGTCAATACCTCTCGTAGTCATAGTTGGAGGAGTAGGCACCCTCTGAATAGGCGCGGGCCATCCTAGTGGACCGCAGTAACCTGACTGCTTCCTCTCTGCAGATCGGGTACACACGATGGTTGCGGCTGGCGAAAAAATATCATAACTAGTCAACATTTACCTTTGTTTCACCACAAGGGGAGGTAACAAAAAATGAACCTGCAAAGGAAGTTGCAGTACAGTTTTGAAATTCCCATTACAGACTTTGCCTGTAGTCTGAACACATACTGAAATAATCCCACAAATCTACAGTTGTTACATATAAACTTAAATCTAATATACACCACTATACTCTGAATATATCCCCATAACCACCTCTGCTGGACAACACTTCAACACCATAGAATACATCAATTTTCAGTATTGCTATAGTCACTCTTCAGATGGATAGAATGAAAGACAAATAAGAAATGTGATCATTGGAATCACACTTACTCACATGGTTAACATTAGGAGCAAAATGAGAAGAATGCTTACTTGATAATGATGGTGAATAGAGAGAGTGAGCAATGCTGATAATAGATGGAGTTCACAGTTAAAGAATCATAAGGTTTCTTTATATACTGTAGTAATGAGAAGTCACACACATTATGTATACATTAAATCTTCTTCTGCAGAAGAAATATATATACTTTAACACTACAACACAACAATGATGGCACTGACAATGGCCAGGTTATATGAAGTGGATGCTTATATGAAGTTCCTCCAATGCAAAAATGTCATGGTAGTCACTTGACACAGACATGTGTCATGATAAAAACATGCCATAGTCAGTGCCATGTGTTCAACACCCAAATGAAAGGTTTCCACAAAAAAAGAGGGTTAGAGCGCTGGAGGTGGGGGGGTTTAAAATGTGGAGGCGAAAGAGATATGGCTTCATGCGAGCTCAGGTAAAAGTCTACCTGGAGTCCGTTTGAGGATCATCAATAGGCTGAGTGTGTCTGGTTCGAGGTAGGGTGAGAAAATGGCTGCAACCACATGGAGGAAGGAGAGAAGACAGAGATGGATCTAAGATGGCGCTAAAGAAGAAGCAGAGGAGGAGGAGGAAAGGAGAGAGAGAGAGAACTGGAGAGTCATGGGCAGACAGATGGAGGGGTGAGGAAACTGAGGGAGAATGAGATTTCTCTAAGAAATAGGATGTAAAGAGACCGAGAAAGCTCATACGAAAGGTTGTTTTAACAGTTTCAAAGAGGAAAAACAGGCAAGAAAGATAAGAAAGTCTAGGAAAATGCATGGTGAGGAGACAGCTTCCCCAGCTTTACCACACAGACAGATGAAAGTGGTACACCAACATACTATCAGCATTCACATAGTAAAGAACAGAGCAGCACAATCCAAATCCTGACATCTACACATTACATGAGGTGTCTTGTTTTATACACACAAATTCAAAAACATCGCAAAAAGTAGCACAATACAGTGAAAATGACACAAGTGTTACCAAATTACCAGTCCCATGAAAAGCTATACAAATTCCAGAGGACATTTCTAATATTGTAGGAGTTCTGGGACAAATCCCAATTTTCCATGACTCATTTCCTGTGTCATTTTCAAATGTTTTCAATAAATAACTGGACGCTTTTGATTAAAGCAACTGAAATACATTCAAATGAGAACTGTCCCAGACAATTTAGATAAGTGCATTTTCAGTGTCTGACACTGATTTACAGTAGGCCAAGCCTCAGAAATATCAAATAAAGTTAATTGGACAGAGGAAAGTAGCTGCGGCCTGGCATTGCCAAGGCTGTGATTGGACTCTTGGAGCAACATTTTCCAACCCTCACAGAAAATAAGTGCTGATGAAGGATAACTGACCACTTCCCCTTGACCACCTTATCCATAAAGATAGAGAGATACATGCAAATACTGTATACTGTAAGTAATATTTTTCAGCATTGGCCCAAAATGTTTGCTTGACGTTTATTACTCCACAATAATTAACCTGCTTATTATGAAAGTTTGAAGTAACACATTACGTATACATTATGAAGGAAGACAAAGGAAACAAGTGTCAGCGTACTGTATAGGGAATCCACACCACTGTATCCAATGAAAACTATTTGGCCAAATATTTCAAAGGAATGGAAAAGGTTGCTCTTTGAAAAAGCACAGACATTAGAAAAATGAAGGCAGTCACACATGAGTTTCCAGAGAGTTTAAGGCAAATGGCATGACATATAAGAGAACTGGGCACGTGCAAAAACACCTCCTTGCACACTGACTCATCCCTCACTTGTGCTTTTCAGCATCTGTCCATGCATGCACGCGTATATGCATGCCCCTACTGTACACGGGTGAGAGCCAGACACTCTGTGTGTACCTGTCAGGTGAGTAGTTATCTTCAGACACACTGTGGTGGTCCTCTCTAGTGAAGGAGTTGTACTGAGAGGGCCTAAGGTCAAAGGCTGGGTCCAGACTTCTGCTGTGTGACAGAAGTGAACTGGATCACCTCTCGTGTACTTTACACACCACATTCTGCCCCCTACTGGGCAAGCGGCATGTGGCCTCATGTTAAATTGAGGTACTGAAGAGTAACTCAAGAAGTACAGGACTATATCCTGTGCAAGTTGGATATAGCCTTTTCAAATCATGAATGCGGCAGCACTTAGTCCTACAACCAAATCGATGACCAAGTTCTCATTTCTTATTTTCTGAGTAACCTTAAATAACATGTCTTCCAACTAGGCATGCGTATCTTTACATATATCAAATTTTGTGGACTCAAAAATTAAACATTAAGACATCTTACAGCGATGGTATAAAATTCTGTATATGATAATTACATGAACCACAGTAAACAGGAAAACAAGTGTGTACATCCCAATGTTAAGGCTTAGTCCAGTGGTGTGCTAAGGATGAGTTACCTGGAGGGTGGGGGGACGCTGGGAGAGCGTGATCGTGCCCTGTTTATGTCAGCTGACCGAGAGCAGTGGTTAGATGACATCACCTGCTCAGGGACAGACAGCGTGGAGCTCTGGAAGTCTCTGCCATTTGGCCGGTAGTCTGTGAAGACAAGAGTGGATAAAAAAAAAAGGGAGGGGCAGATACGATCAAGAGAGAGAGAGGGTATGCTTTCTTATTTCTATGACACCACAGTGTTAGATTTACATTTACAAAACTAAACTGTGTGCAATTTAACTTTACAGTGATTTAATGTGCAGTTGTGTTTTTCTGTGAAGTTAAACCCTTAGTAATGAAAAATGATGACTGCTAATATATAATAATATAATAATGTAATATTTAATAACTTAAATAAAAAAACACATCAAACTTCCTAAAAGTTATACTATTGTAAATGTAGTTCTGCACAGGTGATAGACTCTCTATTTTCATAATGCTGAGTCTCTATATTCCAAAAATGAGAACTAGGTGCAATTCATGTGCTGTGGTAACAGAGTGCATTAAACATGAAAATACCCTTTAGAAAATCTGAGACATTATAATGAATTTTCTCTGCACAGCTGATTAGTCCACCGAACTTGAAAGAGTTCATTAACCGGTAATCAGACACGGCTAGCAGCCATGGTTAAGTCCAGTGCTTAGCGGTATTAAAGTTGATTGATATTCAATAGAGTGTATAGCACATTAAAATGAGTTAAAGAAAACCCTGAACTGAAAGTTGGAAAAGATGATAAGGCAGGAAAATTTTGAGGTAATGATTAAGAAATGTTGACCTTAACTTAAGGAAGCCTGACATTAATATGGTAAGATTTTCTTTTTGAAGGGAGATACCTTTGCACAGAAGCTGAATTAAATCTATTCTAAAATGCAAAAAACATTTGATCAGCTGTTTCTAAACAGTAGCTCCAACAGAGCAGAGCAACCAGCTTCCACGCAGAGCCAAATTAAAACTATACTTCCTCTTGACATGTTGCTTTACTCGTGTGTACAGGCTGCCTGTTAAGCACATATAAAGAGGAGAATCTTTCCCGACAATTCCCAGGTTTTAACAAGAGGATTGGAGCTGCGTCAGTGTGGAAGGAGGGGGCAAAGCAAGATTAAATGTATTGTGCAAATGTTAAAAATTAGAGTTTACTTCCACAATTCAATTGCATAAAACTTACAACAACAGCATCTATACTTTGAATGACAGTAACACGTAAGCACAACCTGTGCATTAATTACTAATATGCACTTCACTTATCAAAATGCCTGCTGTACTGTTTCTACCCGTCAATTAGAAACCCAGTGGTTAGTGTACCGTAAAATTAAATGCACTGAAAACATAGTTTTCTTCCCCACTGGAAAATAACAGTGTCAGCGGTTTGATGCAAACACTGCAGGATAAACTGAGATTTGGTGGAGCCTGAGTAAATAGGGTATACGACCAGAACTGAGCGAAGGGGCATTCCCTGCATTGTGAATGAAGTTTAGGGGACTGGCATGGTGAGGCAGTGAGGGGCTGATGAGAATGTTAAAGAGGCTGGAAGAGGATTTCCCTCAGCTACGGTATCATCAGCAAGCCCAGGCTCATGCTCTCCCCTTCTCTCTCTGTCCGACAGGCAGTTTGCTACATTAATTGAATCTTTTCTGCTCTCTGCATTTTCCCTCTGTTTCTTATATTCCTGTTCTCTTTTCTTCTCTGTGGCCTGAATGTGTTCACAGAGATGTGAAACATTATCACATGCTAAAACAACTGAGCTGTTAGCTACAGCCTGCTAAACAGTCGGCTTGTGGTCTTCAAATAAGGACAAAAAGAAGGATCATTTATTACAAGCGTACATACAGTTTGCTAACTCAGTTTTTTGGATAAAATACCTAAGCAAGCTGTTATTTTTCTGTGGCTTAACAAACTATTTTAACGCTATTTTCTTCAGGTTAATATAGTATTTTATGTGGGCAAAATTCAAGTATTTTCCAGTCTTTCTGCCTTTCTCTCTGACTGGTGACAGCTCTGCCTCTCCTTTTTCTGATGTGCAGCGTGGGCGTGCTGCTGGAGCTTCAGTGAGTACAGCACAACAGCATCTAGCAGTGCAGAGGCAGACAAAAGCTCAGTACCCACTCACTGTGCTGCTGCTGCTGCTGATGGGCTGCAGCATTTTACCGTGCTAATATAATGTGATAAACTGTTATTTGCACACAGTCTAGCAAGCATCTGTGACATGTACGACATTAAATAAACAAGAAATTGATTGATGTGTGGTAAGAAAGAAAAAATCAGATATCACGTTACAAAACATTAAAAGTCTGTCACCTTCCGTCACAGTCTCATTCAATTGTTATTTTGCTTTTCATAACTGAGTCACTTTTATTGAGATGAGTTAATTCTCATTCATTATTAAATCTTGGACCTTAGTATACCTGTTATTACCCCGACACCATCTTCACAGTCGTAGTCTGAGATCTCGCTGTCACTAATCCTCTGGGATCCTTTAAGATAAAGAGGCAGCGAAAGATGGGAATACAGAAGAGAGAAAAAGAGGATATTAGATTGAATAAGGGGAAAAAAGAGGCAGGTAGAGATATGGGAAAAGAGGGAGAACTAACTTATCTTCCCCAGTTCATTCATTCAATCCAGTCTTTTGTATTAAGTGTCCTTGGTCTAACTGTAATGTTTATTGGTAAAAATGAAGAGTCTAAGTCAATCCAATAAGGTATACACTCAATGAATATACCATCAGTCTCTAACTCATGCCCCTGCAATGCACAAATATAACAAACAGTCCCACAAGAGAGCATTCTGGGTTCTACATGAAAAATATGCGTCAGCTGTAACAAATAATGCTGTATTTCACTGTCTGACTTCAACAGAAACAGCGAATCTTTCTTCATTTGAACTGTGACACATTTAAATGACACATTCAATCATTCAATTTACATGTGAAGTTGGGGTTGGGAAAAGTGATATGCCTTTACAGCCATTTGTTCATCCCACCCAGTAGCTCTATCACCCCCCCCTGTCCCTTCTTTTTAAAGTATGAACCCCTCCCTGCAGCCCACCCACCACCAGTCAACTTAAATCAACTGGACACGTGTGCTTTTTCAGAAATGACAAGTGCTGCACTCTGGCAGTGCTGCTCCCAACCTCTCATCTCAGTTTGCTGGAAACTTTTTACAGCTGTCAGCTCTTTCACCTCACACTAACACAAACGCCCAGAAAATTGTCCTGCTGCGGAAGTGAGCAAGCCATAAGTATCTAGCAGAAGCAGTACAGTGAAGCGGTCATGTCTAACACAGACTAAAGCATATTAACCAGTATCTGTTCACAGAAACAGTGGTGAAATTAGGGCCATAAAAAGAGCTAATGTGGGTTTTGTAGAGATATCATAGAGGTACAGCATTCTGTTTTTGTCTTTCTAACATAAATATACCACCACTTCAACAGTACGCAAAGTATCATACTAGCAGCACAGTCACCTACGACAATTTCAAGAACATAACCATATTCAAGACACACAAGCACAAGCAAAGCAGAATGGACTGTAAAGTTTGCCACCAGTATTTTAAGCAATTTTACAAGGGAAATATATTCATAACATAACAGGCAAAAAGAGAAATAATAATAATAATATACAGTACATCACAGAGGAAAAGCAAGTGGTTAAGATTAATATATAGTCAGGTTATATTGTGTCTATAAGAACTGCTAAAAAGCCTGAGTTTTTATAACATCACTTTAGGATTAACATTGAATGTAGTTTTGCAGGACATAGTTGTGGGTTGAAGCATTGTGAGTACACAGAGAGGGAGAGGCCACTGTGTGGGAAATCTGTTTTCCTGGAGCGTACATATGTCTGCTACAAGGTGGATTGCAAATGAGAGGCGTAAAATTGACACCAGCTCACCACACCGAAATCCATGTAAGGCAGCAGAAACATGCACCCTTCATAGAAAAGGGGTGAAGAATTAAGGTACAAGGATGTAGCTTTCAAGTGGCAAGGAGAACACTCAGATGCTCCATAAAGCATCACATAGAACAGCACTGCCTGCGAGTGCAGGGGGGCTTTACCTGAGTTGTATGAGCCTTTGTCTGTAAAAGCAGAAGTAGTAAGGTTGATGTGATACAGATGACAAACACATAATATTCATAAACTGTAAAGCCTGTTTAACTCTGAATTGAACTAATAGAAAACCAGTAGGCAGTATGACTTCAAATTCAACCATAAGAAATCCTATTTGTACATGAACATACATTTACTGTAATTACAGTTAAATATTAGAAGAATGACACAGCTTAGATATACTACGACTGTACTACCCATATATTAAAACTTGAATAAGATGGATTAGTGAAAGAGCTTGTTCGCTTACGTTACAGAAAGAGTTTGGAATCACCAAATCTATTTTGACTTTTAATAACTTTTAAGACTTTCGTGACATGTTACATACTCTGCAGCCGCCTTGTTGGACTCTCTCCATGGAGCTGCCTGCGTTGTGTGTTCGGGGAGGCACGTGGGAGTGGGATGGAGGACACATCATGTGTTTGTAGCTTGTACCAGTGTGGTTCGTCATCCAGAAGAGCCGTTTCCAACTCAATCAGGATCTGTCAGAAGAAAAAGGCTATGGTAAGGTCTCCTACCTCAAAAAGGTTGTCACTCAGTTGTCAATTACAGTAACACACAACTTTTTTTATGGTAAGACTGGACTGTATGACCAGAAACCTTGTAATGAGCAAGACCTTTATTAAGGGCTTGACCCCACTCAAGAGGATTAGCTGAGATACTATCAATGAGTGTCCCTTACAGGTGGGATGTGGTTTTCCTACCTCTCCCAGGAATTCGCTCTCCTCCTCCCGCACCCTGGCTTGGTCCCACAATGTGATCTCCAGCATACGCTCTCGAAACTCCCGCCGGTGCACCGGCGAATACATAAAGGTCTGGTTCCATTTGGGCTCTAAGGATTTCTTTACCGTTTTTGTTCTCCTCTTGCTTTTGTCACTGGAGGAACAATAATTCAAACTGTTTTTATTTACAACCATGATAGAGAAGAGCCACGAATACAACAGATCAACAGCACGACACAGCACGAGGCACAGCACTATCACATGCTAAACGAAAATGAGATGAAAAAGGTCTATTTTCTGTGGATTAGTGCATAAGAAAGAACTGTTCAAAAAGATGCAAAACCACATCAGACAGCTAACAAAGTAAACTAGACACAACCACATATTGTCTTTTGTGATGCCAGTGGATACAAATCAATCAGTCTTTGCCACCCACTAGTAGTACTAGTAATATGGCAATAAATGAGTGACGGGGTGGTAACTCTTCCTACTCTTACCTTCTATCAGGGAGGAAGTAGATTTTGACGTAAGGGTTCCTGGGCCGGCCGTCTTCCCTGGGTGGAAGGTCTTTGGCGCCCAGGATGGTGACGATTAGCTGATGGCCCACTTTGTCATACCACAGTTTGATCTGCAGGGGCAGAGGAGAGACAGTCTGCTGAGAGACCACTCAGGGCCAACAGGAAGAGCAACACACAGAGGGAACAATGCAGGAGAAGACAACTTCACTTGATTATTAAGTGATTACATCTGCATAAGTGGCCTGGTCTTCTCCTGTATTCACCCTTCAGAGAAAAGGAAGAAGATGTCTATCTGATAAACTGGCATATGGTCACATGCTTGGCAGGGAAACTGATCAAAGCAGAAGTGTTCATTATGGAGTTACTGTGTCAATATTAATATGGTATGATAATATTAAAAATATGGTAAAAAACGTGAGTGACATCATACTGTAATATTACTATTATTATTATGTGATGCTCATTTTCTTTGCCTTAAGTGTTTACTTTAAAATGTATATGTTTATGTCCGTCATTAAAACATTTCACAGGAACTAAAGTGTATTGAATGGAACTAAATGTAATCGCTCTGAATGTCAATTTGACTTAAGCAAATTAAAACTAAGATATAAATTAACTGAATGTGCATGTACCAGCAGTGCTGATGTCTCTAATAATTTCTTTCAGATATTTAATGGACATTGACATGAAGAAATCAATCATGCTTTTGCAAAGGGAATCAAAGACAGTTCACACTAAAAGGGAAGTATGGACTCCAAAAGAAAAAACTTAGAAGAGAGAGTCCAGCTGGAGCCTTAAAGAAAGAAGATGAAATGAGAAATAAAACTTCTAAGCTCTTGTCCATACTTCTTTTAAAATATGATTATGGAAAGGGTCTGCATTGTTTAAAACTACCAGCTATACATGCAGCAATGCAAGAGAAGGCATTCAAGACAAGTCAATAGATTTGATATCAGCAAAAATAGACAGCAGAGGGCTTATGGGAAAACAAATTGTACCAAATAATCTCTAAACCCTTTAGCCCACCAACAGTAAAATATGAATATACTGTCTGTCTGTGAAGTGGACAAAACATTCCCCTTAGACTCTTAATGATTAGTTTATGTGTGATAATGTGCCAGGTCCAATCATTAACTAGTCAAATACCCAATATTAAGTAATATATCAATCTAATAATTAACTAATATATACAAGCTTTACAAAGAGCGTGCGCACACACACACACACACAAAACAACAATTTACATCTACATTTTAAAACCACAATTTATATTTGCATATACATATTGTATATATACATATATTTGCAGACATTCTCACATCAGATCCATATAAAGTTTGTTGGGGTTACTCCTAAGCAAAACAACGTAACAATGTCAGCATGACAAATGTCCATAGTTCTGAGCAGGAGTATTAACCTTCAGCCTAACTAAATCAAGAATGCAGAGTCATGTAGAGAATGTTATAAAACCAAAAATACAAGAGAGACCCTTGTAGTGAAGGGAAGCCTTTCCTCAGTTTGATGTATGTTATATGGAAGGTACAATTTGCTTATTCGTTAACCCATCTTCTGGAAGGGGAGATGCAAGTTGGTTTCCAAAACAGAACGGGGAACTTGGTGTCTTTTCACTGCAACATGACACTCCAGACCCATCAACCTTCATCTGCTAATTAACATCACTTCAACTTCCACAAGATGAGTCCTTCTGTAGATGTGTGTGGGGTTAGAGTTACCAAGTTATCAAGGAGTTCATGTCACACTGAAGCAAAAAACAACCAAAGTCCTTTGTCCTAGAAAAATTCAATGAGACACCCTCCTGCATTGCCGTAGGTAAGAAATCCTAAACAAATTGCTACACAAGGTAGAGTCCATCACTGGACTCAGTAGGAGAAATCAGACAATGGAAGAGTGTCTCTCTCAGATCAGCTAAGCATGCACTACCTTGGAATAATGATGAAAATGGGTTAAAATGAGTAATAATAACTATTATCTTAACAGTGAAACAAGGAAATCAAATAGAAGAAAATGACAATGCACTGCACTGAGAGGGAAACTTGAAGCTGCCATTTCCCCGGGGAATGCATTTTCCAAAGTATGGGAACAGAAAAAGGCCAGTCAACAGTCAATGAGCAAAGACTAAATAGAGATTATGCCCTTTAGACAGGGCCCATTACCTGGACCCTAGGGGCAAAAGGCGTTGTTCTTCTACTAAGGCTTTGGCTCTGCATAGGCAAAATCAAACAGCAAAAAAAGAAAAGAAAATGCAATAAAACCAGAACCCCACAACACAACAAAAACTCACAAAACGCTCTAAATATAACAACAGATGGTAGTTTTAGATGGGAGATTGAAGTCAGTAATTTAACTCTTACTTCACTGTCTCACCTATCACTGACATCTTTGCTTCTCTGCATCTTTGTGTTTCATCAAAGATTACTTGTCCCTGAGCTTCTCTGCTCTGTTCCGCAGAGGCCCTTTAAGCAAATTCTCAGTGGCTCACAATTGTATTCTCTCTCTCTTCTCTGGACCTTTTCTCCTCTGCTTCATAGCTTGCGTCACTGTGACGTTAACCCCAGTTGTTATCCCTAGACACAATTTAAAGACTGCTCCAAAAATATCATAGGGACAGTTCTTTACTGTGTAGAATTACTCATCAGTCATTAGCTGTCTTTGGATTTCAAGGGCAGCTCTCTCATGAACATAATGAATATAAGAGTTATCTGAGCAAGAAAAGCATTTGCAGATTACAGACCTTATTCTGATTGGTTCACAGAGAGCACTTATGTTATACATGTTAATGTTGTCCAAATTAATCTTTTGGACACACTGTGAATATTGAAATTCAATCACTAGGTCAGTCAAACAACTTTTTCTCCTCATAAAAATCTATGTTGTGAGAAAAAACATGTCCTGGAGCTGTTAGCCGGATGCTGCAGCTATTTTCCCTTGTTGATCCTACATTTGAGAATTGATTTAGCTCTTGCTTTAATGCAGTCCTTTACTCATTTACCCCAGGAGAGTTTTTATACTAGATCATGGACAACACATACAGTAACCTGATCTACAATCCTGTGCTAGGTTGGTTGTTGGTAAAGGGCCAAGTGAATGAGCAGAGTGAGAGAAGGAGTGCCCGGTAGTCCTAACAATGGTTTAAACTAAGTTTTGAATCATATTTTGAGACACACAATGAATGCACACTGTGAACATTACACTCACTAACCCCTCTTATCCATGTAACTTTAACAGTGGTCAAAGCAATGCAAACAATCCTCCAGAGGATTTCACATGTTGTCTTTATGTCAGGCTATGGTTACTTACTGAGAGCTGTCCTGACAGATACTGGGGGGCGTCTCTCAGCATGCTGGGACTCATGGGGGATGTAACGGAGATGGATGGCCGATCCATTTTCTGAGACTCAAAAGAACTCGAACCTGACACGGCACAAATGACACAATCAGATTACTTAACAGTGATGCTGGTTTTAGTCTGTACTTTTAGTAAAATGAAGACATCAGATGAGAGAGGAAAATGGTAGCAAGAAAGACAGAGACAAGAAGAGAGACACAAAGAGGGAAAGAGGGTATGCCATGAGAAGACAGAGATTCAGAGTGACAACTCTCTGAGACATTTACTTTACTTGATGTTTCTGGGCTGAATAATAGGATAAAATGAGATATTGAAATTGGTTAAGGATCTTGACATAACTCACTTGATTCCAGTTGTGCATGTGTGCTGTCTGGTATCCTTGGAATATCTCTAAAAAAACAAAAAGAATGTGAGCGTGTGAGATAGAAGAGAAGAAAGCGAAGGAGAGGATCAATTTTAGCTAATGCTTAGTGCACTGTGCTTTAATGACAGTAAGCAATGCATTAGTCTTCATTTGCCCAGCAGGTTGCACAGTAGTGCAAAGCAGATGAGATATAAGAACTGACAAAGCAAATGTGCCGCTGGTTTCCATGGAAAAGAGAGTACAAGCCAGGTGACAGGCTTTCACTTTGCTGGGAGGCGTTGTTCAGTCCCATATAAGGGCCGAGCTGACAGAGCCAGAGCCGAAGGGAGGGAGAAACAGATGTTAAATAAACAAGTCGGCACCACTCCTTCACAGGCACACTGTGAGATCACAAGCTATATTCTCTCTTATTAGCTGTCTTATAGCTATATTCTAACACAGATTTAAGTTATTCTGGTCTTATAGGCAGTGACGTGGCATGAATGAGCTACAGAATAAAAGTAAAGTACTCTAATTGCTTCAAGAGAAGAGTATGAATGGATGTGACAAAGGCATAATAACTAATGTAGTCACGGCCTGGTGCTTACTTCTTGCTCCAATTAATTTTTTTAAATTTATTTCTATTTAATTTATATTATATTTAAAAAAGACACAGTTGTGAAATTCCTAAAAAAAAATAAAACACTCTCTTGAAAAACTGTATTAATTTTAAATTTTATTTAAAAACAGCATCAACAAATTTAAACCTGCAGGTGTTGTCTATGACACATTATCTTTAGCTGGTTGGCAAAAGAGTAATATTTAATTTAGTTTATAAATTCATACTCTTAAGCTGATAATTCCTTTTTCCAGGTCATAAGGGCCTGGAAACTATCCCAGCAAGCACTTGGTAAGAGGCAAATCTACACTCTGGACAGGGCCTGTCTTGGCATTACTTTACCCGTTATTGATTAAAAATCACATTTTCGAAACACGATTTAACAGAAGCAAGAAACTACGCTGCTTTAGAATGCATGGTTATTTTAGTAACACAAATCCTTCCCATAACTTACTGTCAAGAAAGGACCCTTACTGCTTATTGTAACCAGAACTGGATATATAAAGTATGTGTGTCACCTATTGCAAGCTCTCACCCTATAGGCCGTGAGACCACCAACTCCACCTGTGGCTCAGGCTTGGATTCTAGTATGATATTGTAAACTTCTTTAAATGTGGCTCCTTGTAAAAGCTTCCCATTCCACTCCAGCACCTGGTCGCCTGTAAATGCAGCAGAGACATTAAATGACACATAGTCAGTATTTTAATAAGTCATGCTAGAGCTGTCTATATTAAGTTACAAAATGTTACTACAAATAAATACTACAAAATCAACTAATTCAATTTGTTTGCTGATTTCATTGCTTTGTGTGTTTTTAAATACCTGGTCTGAGGTGTCCAACAGTATCTGCCAGACTTCCTTTCCTCACTTTAGTAATGAAAGCACAAAGTCTACCAGATTCTGTCATTTTGCCTCCCACCACCTGTAGACAGACAGACTGGATTAGCAGTGAAAACCAAAGTGTTATAATAACTGCAGCATTCATGTGCCATGTTAATGCTTCATAGCAAAACCTATGAAGATGTAGCATTTGTGTTGCAGCTTGCAGAATTTTTCTATGATTTATGCTGTTGATGGCATGGCTTTGGCTCATGTCTGCAAGGTATGAATCTGTAACAAAAGCATTACAAGGAGAGGGTTAATGGTAAAAGTCCATCTCTTTTTTCTTCCCCAGGGACACACTCTGGTGCTGTTCTGTGGTTCTGTAACAGTGGAGGGCCCTGGGCTAGAGATGTACTGTACAGGCCTGAGCTGCTGTACTCCACTCTGCTCAGCTTACATGGGCATCATACAAATAAAAATCCCCTTTAATGGCAGCTGAATGCCAACATACAAAGGAGCTTAGGGAAGTCTGCTAAATGAAATGGCTTTATATAACAGGCAGGATCCAGAGACGAGGGCCTTGCAAAGGAAAAGAGAGAGAGATGGACAGTGAGGGCGAGGCTGGCAGCCTGAGTGATGGAGTGACTGGCTGTATTGCAGAGTTGGCTGGCTGTTGCTGAGCTGACAGAAACACACAGAGGCACTGAGCAGACACAAACATGCCATTTCAGGAGGTTCATTCAATCAGTAATGATTTTTTCTCATCTTGCTGCTGTGTGTTTTCTCTTTTTGTAGTCCACCATGCTGCTCTGGCTTTCTCTGCTCAGCTTTTTGTTTCTTTTTATTATTGTGCACCACCTACAGATTTATGCAGCAGCAAAAGGGGAAGGGAAACCAACTCACGAACAGCAATAGAAAATATATATGTATATATACGATAAGTGCAATGGAACAATGAAATGACTGAAAAGCTGTAATCATGTGAAGCACAAACATTTCCAACATAAGTAATTATGATGGCATCATTCACTACTTAAAGACTTGTAATAATCTCAGATTTGGATACTGACAATACTGACAGGTTCTGGACAGTTTCCTCTGACAGGCTGAATATACAGTAGTTCATTGAAGTAGATGTGAGTGAATGTGAGTGACTACAGAAAATTACAGAGCTCAATAATAAATGCCACTCATTAATATTCATCAGGAATATAATCAAGTCTCTACTGAATATTAATACTGAGTAGCACTACAATGCAATCAATAATTGGAGGCCATGGAAATCACGCAGTAGCACCACGAAATAACAGAACTCACACTTTGATATGATACATGTTGTGTATTATGTCCATATTTTAACATGCTGTTTTAGACGTAGAATGATGGTCCAGCACAAAATGTTAAGACAGATAAAAAGACACATCATAAGCTCACCTTTAGACCAAGCAGAGCTCCTGAGTCTCGCGGCACACTTCCATCTTTCATGCGCTTGTTGAGCAAAATACGCCCTATTAAGCGATCCCCATCTTTGGACGGCTGCCACGTCACCGGGTGCTACAAGGTCAGAGCAACAACACACCTTTTGTTTAACAACTCTTTCACCTGAATTTGATCACTTTATACCAAAACAGACACTTATCCATAGTGAAACGGGGCATGGGGTGATATTAATTCACACGAGGAAGAAAGTTCACACAAACTCTGTTGACGCATAAATAATTTGTTTTAGGCAACAAAATGATCAGGTATTTAAATTCTAATAGATGGAATATTCTGTTCCTAAGAGGAACTTGTATTGGTGAAAAACAAAACACAACTAAACAACACAACTAAAGACAACTTAACAAAAATGTTACATGATATTTCCAGAGCTTGTGTGAACCTGCTGGTGTGAGATTGGAGTGAGCTTCATGCAGTGCCCCATGCAGAGTAAAGCCCCAACACTCCTACTCAAACCAGCTTATCAAAGTGGAGCAGGAAGACCGGAGTCTCAGTCCGGTGCTTCACTACACATGTACAAATACCATCAAGTGGCGTAGTGAGAGGAAAACAGAGAAAAGAAAAAAAAAAAGGGGGGGGGGGGAATCT
>JAUBNQ010000008.1:19920681-19936491 GCA_032353495.1 Ctenopoma kingsleyae | reverse complement strand
TAGAGATGGCTCAGGTGACTCTGAACCATCTCTTAGTTATGCTGCTATAGATTTAGTCTGCTGGGGGAGCTCCCACATTACACTGAGCTCCTCTCCTCCTTCTCTCTCTCTTATGCCATCATTGCGTGTTATTAACTTTGTTTCTTCTCTCTCCCCTAGTTGTGCTTCGTCCTCTCTCTCTCTCTCTCTCTGTATCTTTCTGCAGGTATCCTCGGCCTTGGAGCTGTTACTGGTCCTACCAACCTGCCCAGTGTCTCGTCTGCTGCTCCTGGTTGTTGTCTTGATATCTGTTACCTGCTGTTTTTTTCTCTCTCCTCTTTCCACTCACCCCAACCGGTCGAGGCAGATGACCGCCCATCCTGAGTCTGGTTTCTTCCATTAAAGGGAGTTTTTCCTCTCCACTGTTGCCTAGTGCTTGCTCTAGTGGGACTGTTGGGTTTTCTACAATATTATGTATATATTTATATAAGGTATATAAGGTCTTAAACCTTACACTGTAAAGTGTCTTGAAATGACTAATGTTGTGATTTGGCGCTATATAAATTGAAAAGTTGAATTTAATTACAAATGAATAGTAGTAATACAACAGTTTATCAGGGTAAAGGCTTTGTGTTGTGGCGGGGGCACTTTTCAGATTGGTTTCATTATTATGAACATTTGCAAAAATGAGATAATCACATGTAAAAATCATCATAATTTTAATATGTACAGATGGGATCAAATTTAGTATTAAATCTATTAAATAATATTTTAATATTTATTTTCTATCAATTCTATGGTCACCTGGTTGAATATTGCTTGTCACAAATGGTGGCCTTAATGAGAAGTGCAGATACTGCCTGGGAAAGAAGTCATAAGCACTCTCCAATTAAGTACATAAGCAAGGGGAGCCATTGCAGCCAATTTACCCCAGTGCAATCAAATCAGCATGTACATGACATACAGTATAGGTCACTGATTGCCCAGCTTTAAAAGACTCCGACATGCTGTGGCTGCTAGGTAACCGAAGACTGCACACAGCAGACTGTACACCTCGGAGCCCAGCACAGCATGCAAAGTAAATTTGTGCTGAACAATCATCACCTGTGAATGTCTGATGTGGAAAGATTCATAATTTGCACTCTCTGTAATTGAACAACAAAGGAGAGAATTTTAGTGAACAGCAGCAAAATCTACAAAAAGCTTGTTTTAGACAGCAACTATACAGGTTTTGTCCAACAATGCACCAATTACATACATTTCAGAAAAATAGGAGAATCACAATACATTATCTCATTTTCTCAATCCTGTTCTGGCACGGTGATATACTTCCCAGTAAGTTACCTTCGAAAATACTAAAATAGCAATTTTTTTCAGGACATTTTTCTAATTATTAAACTGCCAAGTCATTAAGGTTACAATGCTCCAAACTTCCAACACATTTAAAAAATGTAAGCTTTGAGACAAAGTTTTAGCTTTTCCTCTTCACCTGATGAAAAAGCCGCTTGTTGTGTCTCTGTGTGTTCAGCAGAAAGACCTTTTCTCCAGCATTCAGTGGCATTGACAAGCCAACAACTCAATCGATGAACCCACAGTGAGACCTTTGTAGAGCGAGAGTCCCAGACTGAAGGAGTGTGTGAGTAAATTCTAACTGCACAGGACAACGTCTGTCACATATGCCCTCAGCCAGGCTTTGGTCTGAGAAAACATGTGATAACACACATAGCCAGATACCAAGCATTGAGAGGACCATGAAAAGGTCTTCTAACAGGATCAAGAAAGACATATGAATAAATGCAAGGAAATCAGTCTGGTGAAAAGAGAAAAATCTTCAAAGTCAGCTTCTTTCCTCTTCCTAGCCACCCCTGGAGATCAGATCAGCTACTATCCTAAAACCTAATGAACTAGTAAACACAGGGAATTAAATGAATATTACATGGGGTTTCATTAATGCCAGCCAGCAGACTCCAAAAATAATGAAGGCAAGAAGCGGACGCAGGAGGAGGCAGTTATTGGAGTTTCTTTTTCTCTGTTTACTCAGCATCTGTCTGCCAGAGAAAGAGGCTTTTGATCACTCCTCGGCTGGGTTCTCCTGTTCACTGCATGGCATGAGAAGCCCAGGGAGGCTGCAGAGCATTGCCAGGGCCGGCTCATTTGCAACACAAATGAACTGAGTTAATTGTACACGTGTGGGGAGACTGGGGAGCTGCACACACGGTGCAATGTTTGCAAAATATGGAAATAATTAATCTCATTGAGCTTGTGAAATACCATCAGTGTTACAAAAGAGGATTTGAGCACGGGCTAGGGATGAGGCGGGGGATGATAGCAATGGGCTGGATAGACGCAGATGTTAAGATTAAGCTTTTTCATTATTGCTTTATCACACAGCTTCTTCAAGTGTATTTTTGATAATTGAATAAATTGGAGCATGAAATAGATTTGGATTTGGGGCATAGTAACACAGGATTATGTGCAAAGCAGTCTCTTTCCCATTCATGAAACAATGCACACAGATATTATGCTATCAGATCAATTGTGCATTGGTTACAGTAATAGGAGAATTGCTGAACAACTAAAACAGATTCCTCAAAAAAAAGCCTGTACATACAGACTCTAAAACAGTCTTAAACAAACAGTGAATTTAAAAGGATTCCATATGAAACATTACCTAATGCAAACTGTCTTTCGAGTGACCACTCAAAATGTTCGTTCAGTTTGATCATGTGGCCTCCAATGCACTGAAAAAAAGGATTTATCTAAGATAATCCTCCTCTTGACCTTTCAAAGGTCTGACCTTTTAAGCTTCTTTAATCAATAAATCAAATGTAAAACAAGAATGATGATGCTGTGAAGTACCTTTAGAAGTAGATAGTCTGACTTTCAATTAGCGACTCCACTGACCCATCAAGGCCAAAAGAGGATTTGTGAAATAACATAGGTGCATACACTCCAACTAAGATGCCATTCCAATGATAAGCTATAACTACAAAGGTATTCAAATTAACCCCTCTACAAACTGTTAAATGATTACAGACATTGACAAATGGCATCACACATCAAGGCATTTGGCTGAAAGCAAAGCACCATCAGTACACTGTATGCAGTTTCTCTTCTATCTCTTGACTATTTAAAAAGAAGATGACATCAGACAACAGTTTGGGAGCAGAGAAAAAGAGGCTTTATAAGAGGAAAAAAAAAGAATTCCTGGGGACTGGGCTTCAACCACATAAACATACAAGTGCAGCCACATGCACAGGGACACCCACACAGAAGAGCTAAATTTCACAGTTATACCACTCAGCAGACATCAGTGAGCTGAGAGACAAGGAGTTAAAGAACTGGGGTAGAGTTTTAAGTGGTCTCTAATGCCAGAGTGACTGTGGCTTTACTAAGAGGACACTTTGCCTACTGTAACTCAACCATTAATGACATGGTTGAGGGTCAGACACACACACATACAAATACATGCATACACATGCTTATTCAGCCATTGATGGAATCAGTCTCGCTCCATGAGCATGAAAAGAGCCCAGATGTCAGTGTTGTGCACAAGCCGGCATTTCTGTTGAAAAGTATTCCCTCTTTCTTTTGTTGCTTAGTGACCCTTTATGTACCTTCCTCATCATATTTCATTGCTAAAAACGGCCTGTGTGGTCTCACCTATAGTAACATGCATCTTACATCATGTGCTGGTGGTGGGATCCTGCCTTGGTAACCTCTAACCTATCCTTGGCAAAGGCAATTCCACCTCCCTCTCTGGACAGTAGTGTTAGGCAGCAGGCCTGGGGCTGGAGACATTAGTCTGGTGCTTATCTGTCTACACAGCACGCCACTAGCTACCAGTTCTCTCTCTGTGTTTCTTTCTCCCCTCTCTCACTCTATCTGATGCCGAGATATGATTTGGTGAGAGCAGAGAAAAGCAGAAAGGAGTCAAGCATATCGATTCAGCCTCTACCACTGTCTCTCTCACACTATTCATCCCGTTTTCCTCTGTGCTGATATCACTCCAACTCTCTCCACTTTATCTCTCCCTCTCTATCTACTTCTTTTTTTCTCTCTCCAGTGTGCAATCATAATAACCCCTCTCTTAGACACTCAGGCAATAAACCAGGGCCTCCCTTCTTCCTGTGCATGTCTCCCTTGGCGAGGACAAAACCAATAAAAGGCTGGCTTAATTACAGCTGCTGATTGCCGCAAACACCCGTGTATAACACTGTGGGGCTGACGGTGGGCTGAGTGTGGGTGAAGTGTGACGGGATGTTGGGGGTTGGAAAAAACTAGATACAGTGAAACCTCACTCTGACTCCTACAACTAAACTCTCAGGATGTTACTTTACAGTACTCACAGAGCTGAAAAAAGAGGTGATGGTAGCCTTGATGCTGATTCGGAACATGTGGGTAAGGACAAAGACAGGGTTCTCCATTCCCTTAACAGCTGCTGCTGAGAAGCCCTTAAGCAAAGCATTTAACTCCCAGCAGCCCCAAAGGAGCAGCTACGTCAGCTTGATTTTGCATGCAAGGTGTTAATGTGGAACTGTGGGGAAGTAAAGCGGGGCGAGAAAACACTCAATCAACTTACCCTGGACAAAAAAGGGTAAAAACAGAGGATAGGTAAATGTTATGCATACCACAGTGGCCATCAAGGTGGATGCACCCCCCAAATCAACACAAGTGTGCAGGACTGTGCAGAGCCAAGGGAGAGGCCTGTGAATCTATCCTTGTCTCTCATTGTTTCTAGGTCTGCAGTCTCCTTCTGCTCCTCTCCTTCCTTCTTCCTCCTACCCCTCTCCTCTTATTCTCGTCTTCTCCTTTCCCCCAGTTCTGTCACAGCAACAAGACTTTGGGACCCAAGGGGTTCAGAGTCCCACAAGCTGCAGTCTGCTACGTCTGCCTCGTCTACAGCTCTGTCACCATGGTGACTGATGCCTGGGTGTTCCTGGCTCCCACTGATACTTTTTGTCTCCCTTTCTCTGTTTTTCTTACTTGCTTTGTATCTCTACTGAGCCTCACATCCACTGTTGTCAATTAAAGCTGGAAAGGAATCTGCAATAGTAGAAATTGTACTGAAAGTGCCTGGTATGCTACAGGCGTGACAGTCTGGATGTGAGTGTTAATGAAATTACGTAAAGCCTTTAGATGTAGAAAAATCATGTAAAAGTGCACATTTTCCAATAAAAGTCTTAAATGAA
Organism: Ctenopoma kingsleyae; assembly: GCA_032353495.1. NCBI lineage: Eukaryota > Metazoa > Chordata > Actinopteri > Anabantiformes > Anabantidae > Ctenopoma > Ctenopoma kingsleyae. The sequence continues at coordinate 19,931,320 of JAUBNQ010000008.1, read as the reverse complement.
AATTGGGTAATTTTTATTCTTTGTTTACTGTATTTGTTCCAGAGTAAAATCTGGTGCAAAATGTGCAGAAATTATACACCAAAAATACTTAAAACAGCACAAGCTCTGTTCTGCAGGAAATAATGAAAAGATACACACTACACTACACACACACACACGCACATTCTTTAGATTGCTCAATCTGGTCTGGTTTAGGTCTAGTACAGACAACGTCGCTGCTACAGATGAAAAGAAACTCAAACTTGGTTCTTGATTAGTGGCTCTCATCACCCCCTGAAGAAGCTTATTGAGCTTCCTTTACCAAGTGGAACTATATGTGATTCATATTTGCAGATCATTTTTGTTGTTAATTACTGACTTTGACTTTATTGACTGCATGGCCCGTTTGGACTCAGTAACAATATGTGTTTTATGTAATGTGCTGAAACACAGTATTGCTCTCAATACATTGCATGTCTGCATAAAGTCAAATGTAGCAATTTATCTATCCTATAATCCTATATCACACACTAGCTAAAAATCCTCAATAACATGCCTTCTACGGCTTCACACAGCAGTCCGACAACAAACATATTTCGGGAAAACAAGTTCAAAAAGCTGCTGCAAGGGTGGTTGGCGGGAATGGTGTGTGTGTGTGTGTGTGTGTGTGTGTGTGTGTGTGTAGTGGAGGAGGAGTGGGCAAGTATGGCTGCAGTTTAAATGTAGTGACCACTCCATTCAAAACCAATTCAAAATTCAGACCTTCTAAGAACAGATCTCCACACCCCATTAGGACCTCTGCTGATGCACACATGCATAATACATGGAGGCTGGATCTAAAAGCATACAGCCCATTAGCAGGACTGGCCTGGGCCAGAAAGAATACAGAGAGAGAGAGAAAGGGAGAGACAGACAGAGAGGACACATACACAAACAGCCCTGATCGAACAGATGGCCAAGCTGGATAGCCAGCGATAATAGCACACATTGCTGGTTTGCAGTTGTGTTGTAAACCTGTGAAACACATGATACTATTTACAGACCCAGACATTTGTGAACAAAGAGGCCGACACTGACTGCAACTGTATAAAAACTGACCACTGGCATATAAATGATAAGCATAGCCCTGTCGGCAGTTACCATTCTGAGACTGTTTTTATGAAAGGAATTTGCTGAGAAAGGGCAGTGATGAAAAATAAGATCAATTTAATCAGTCAGATGTGATGATTGCTGGATCACAGTTTCCAGGCACAGAGCCCCCTGTTCAGTCTTTCCAGTGGCTGAATGTTCTGGCCATGTAATGTGAGGTGGCAGAGAGCCTAGCAATGCTGTAAATTATTTCTGACGGTAGGGTGGGGGACAAGAGGGAAAGCCTTGCAGTCCCCAGAGACAGGCAGCGCATATTGTGAAGATATGGGGTCTGCATCTATACCAAGCAAGAAAAGAGGTCTGCATGTTCTCTCAGCAATACGACTGCAGGAACATGTGTTTGTTTACAAGTTTGAAGCCCTTCTGCAGTCTGCATAACGTCTCTAAAAGCTATGCCTGGCCTGATGAACAGAGGGCTCTCTGTGAGGGACTGGAGCATTTACCAGACAATCATAATATGCTCCAGTGATATTTAACTATTTTATCTTTAGCCATACTGCTGGCAGAATATGAGGGGCATGTGGTTCACTCTGTGAACCCCACGGTTGGAGGTTCAGCTCCTGGCTCCCCCTGAGTCCTGGTCATGTGTCTTTTGGACATGACAATGAACTCTGAACCCTTGGCACTTTAAATGTGGGTGTCTGTCCATAAGAATTTACAACACTTATTTTCTAGCAAATGTAAAAATACATACATACATACATACATACTACAGTGGTCAGTATGTCAGTGGCAGTATGTAATAGTTACTCATTTTCATTTTTACTTATCACATCAGTCATACCTGTGACATACTTTCTCTTGTACCAAAATGACAACTGTGTATTTAAGTGTGTAGGTAGATTTGGGTATGTGACTGTGATTTGTGCAGATGTGTTTGAGTGGCGTTTCCAAACATTTCCATTTCAGGGTTCTTTTAAAATGTAAATGTATTATGTCTCCCCAGCCGCCCATGTTCTTCTTTCAAGCACAACAGCAGCAGTGGCAGAAACAGTATAGCACACATGCTGCAGCAGCGGTGCGCTGGGGCGTACGCGCACGCGTACACATACCCGGCGACGCGCACAGCACAGTCACGCCTCGGTACAGTCATAGTCGATCTAAACGGTACATTTTAGCTACCCTGCGCGCGCGCACATAGAAAACCACGGCAGCATCACTGTTCGACCCCATCATCCAGCCAGGAAATATCTGCAGTAGCAACAGCACTAGGCTGTATTGTAGGCTGTTATTACGCAGGCTGGCTGCCGATCGATAAACGCAATAACCCCCCACCCCGAATACTCGTCTGACATACCAACGGGGAAGTCCTTCAGGGCATTTCTTTTCAAAGGAATCACTCACCCGATGTTGCTCAACGCCTGCTCGAACAGCTCCGTCTGTAAGATGTTCTGAGGCGCCGAGAAAGCCCCGTTGAAATGTGATAAAACCGAGCTACAGAACTGACGCAATGTCTCAAACTGCATTTTCCCCCTCCGTTTTCTTTTATCCTCAGTAAATCACCCTTTTCCTTTCACCAACAATACATCCCAAAGCCTGCGCTCTCTCCGGACGCCCCCTCCACACCTATACCTCCTCGGTATCGTGTTATTATCTCCTGGGGCGCTTTAAACGCAAAAAAGGCGCCGATCAAGTTCCATATTTCTCCTGCCGCTCCCGGCAAAAAGTGTCCTCAAATGAGACGCATTTCGGCAGGGATCCTTCAGTCATAATGTTTGAGACTTGAAGCGAGGAAAAGAGGTAGTGCTGGTGCCGGTAACGAGCATTTTCTTTTTTTCGTTGTAGCAGAAATCTCTTCTTGGTGTGCAGGAAGAGGCAAAGAAGCGCCCGGAGGAGAGAAGAAGCTGATAATCATCCTACACGGCAGTCGACAGCAGCAACATCCCTTACCGGCGCATCAGCTGCTGCCTCACATCCAACTCATATTTCCCAGTCGCCTATGAAGAGCATACACTCGCGCTAACACACGCACAACCACACACACTACGGGGTTAATATGCAATCGTGCGCACTCTTTGCCATATCTCTCCATCCTCTATCATGGACTCTTTGGGACGCGCACAGCAGCAGAAAAAAAAACACAGTTCAATACAGTGGAGAGAGCTGATGCTGTCGTAAGTTTTTTTTTTTTTTTTCTTATATTGCCACATTTGGCTTCACAGCATCAGCTCCTCATCAGTAATAAAGGAAGACAGTCCTAATACCTCTAAAAGGGAGAGTGTCTGACTGTGAGGAAAGGGAACACACAAGCTGGATTTCCCTAGGGATTACTTATTTTTTTACACACACACACATGTATATATATATATATATATATATATATATATATATATATTGGGGAGACATATGCACTTTCCTGAAGATTTATACAAATGCCTTCTTCTATATGCAAGAACAGCAAGACCATTAAGTTACAGGCAATATATGATACAGCACAATAGCATTTCATCACAGGCTTGTACTGTTATACATCTCAACATGATTGCCATGATGTAAGACAATTGCATGTCTAACAAAATGATGTCCATGTGACCTATTTTATCAAATTAATACTGCACTTTAAGGAAGTACTGTATTAATGATGACATATGTCTATGACCAGGTAAGGCCAAGCAATAATGATCATGCTGCTGTACTATACTAGGCCGAGCTTGATGTTAAAGGGCCAGCACAATAGGAAAATATTCCTCTTCTTCTTCAAACACGTTAAACAGAATGTTTCTCTTGTCAAGGTAAATGTAGTAAAATTCAGAATATCAGTGCAGAATATCAAATATAATACCACCATGTTTCAGTCTCAGCATAATCACTGTTGTTTCATCAACCTCACCCAACACTGCAGCTGCCCCAGCGTAACTGTGTGTTCATTTAAATGACACTTGTGAGACCAAGATAAATTAGAAGCCTTCCCAAGTTATTTTTCCTTATAAATAGACTGTCAGTGTTCCCCTCCCCTTTCTAGCAGTACACATCCAGGAGTTAATTTAAACATTCTTTAAGATTAATGAAAGTGAGTTTTGTTGCTTATGCAGTGGGAGTTCTATTTATGAACTCTCTGTTATCCATCATCAGCATTATCCCAGGAATTTTCAGACAGCCAGTTTCCTGTTGTGTCACAGTGAATGTAGGAAATACCAAACTGAGAATCATTCTTTGCTACCATCCCCACCTCTCTAGCCATGCAATCAATTAATGTACAGTGGCAAGGGCATGGACTGCAACAGGAACTGACTAGCTGACTGAATGCTTGAATGCTCTTGCATCACCCTTACAGGTTTATTGTAACTATTGCAACAGTTACATATGATGCTTTGCTCTTTGATGCTCTTTGATAAGAACACTGAGACATAATCATCGAAGATTTAACAAAGATAACATGGGAACAAAGTTTTACCTGGACAGGGGAGAAATGTCTGTTTTGGAGTTATAACAACGTTGTTGCACACTAGCTTCATTACAGTGTTAAAAGTCTTTCCACTGACATCCAAAGCTCAGTGCTGGTAAGTGGGAAGATATGTCCACTGAAACATCAATTTGGAGAAAAATATCAGATAAATAAACCAGATGTAGTTTGTGAGGTTGCAGTGGAAGAGAGACAGAACTAATTAGCTGTGTCAGCAAAAAATGCTCTGATTAATATACAATTTCTATAGTACATAGCAGAGAGAGACCATAACATTATGCTTGCTGTGACTGACTAAGGGTTACAGAAAACAAAACCTGATCCTGACCTGGAGAGTATGATGTTCTTCAGTGTTGCCAATACAAACTAAGCCATTTCACTTTATGGATCACAGGTGCATTTTCCAAAACTTAAGATTACTCTGAAGTCCTAATTAGCCTGCATCTGTCCAAACATACATTTGGACTAATTTAAGTACTGTATTATCGAAGGTTGCATTGAAGAAATATTGAATGTTGAGCATGACAGAGGGGAGCATTTTCAAGATTGGCTCACTGCCTACTGTAGATTTCAGTTGTGAAGATAAATTCTAAAAAGTCCAGATCCTTACTGTATGTGTGGCTTTCCCCCTTTAGAAGAAGAAAGATGAAGGTGCCCCCATGTGGATATCAAAGTAAATGGCTTACTTGACACCAGTATCAAAAAATAAGCAACCGGATATAGGATTCACAAGCACAGCATGTCCGTGTTGTCAGCAGCTGAGAGTGTTTGACTCAGAGGAGGCATTTAGTGCATATGAGAAATGGAACACATTGTTCTGCATTGTAATTAGGCCTGTTTGTGCTTTTCTATCAAAATAAAAAAAAAAGACATTTTCAATTTCAAGCCTTACAGTGTCCAAACTGGTTTCCAGACATTTACCAGACATGATGACAAAACAGTTATTTAAGTTTTAAAACACTCTGATGGATGGTTTCTCTGAGACTAGAGCCAGTATAAATTAATTCACACTTCACCTGCCAGCACACCATCATAGGTGAGCGTGGCCTGCAACCGTCTGTGTTGATATGTGCTGATGTGCTGTATGTTTGTGAGTGAAGAAGAGACAATGGGTGGGTGGATGATGACTGTAGAATTGCTGACTTAGTGCCAGATACAGTATCTTTATAGGCCTCATGAGCACCATGTACAAGCAGTTTTATATGGGGTCCTGACTGGCTTGCTTGGAGACACTGTTTTGATGCTGTGCTTAAATCACTGTACAATGGTCACCCAGAACAGTGGTAATGCTCATGCACCTTCATAAAGCAGAATCATATTTATTTTGTTCACATCTGTAAAGCATTACTCTCTGATCAAACAATATATTTGATTTCACCCAATAATAAAAGAATTTAAATGGGAACTGACCTGTCGATGGATGATTCACTGGGTCCCGAGTATCTTAGCCCTGAACCATTATCAAGGGACGCCTGTCTGGGCAGGAGCCCACCGTGAGGTCTGCTTCTTTCTGACGCTGGTGTCAAGACCCCTGGGGCTCCCTGGTAGGGGTAAAGGGAGGGGTCCTGCAATTTGGCCTTCTTCCCCTGTGGCCCACCCTCAAATACACCCCGCACCTGACCAGGCCCTGAGCCGTAGAACCACGCCCCCGATTTGGTGAGGATTTCTTGTTGTTTTCGGCACAAGTTGCATACCCACATAACCTGTAGTGGAGAGAAGGGGAAATGTTAATGGTCTGAAAAAGTGATTGACAAGTAGAGGTTGGCTTACATAACCTATGATGAGCTGTAATGGAGTGATTTATGTGTTTGTCTTATACAGCTGTTATAAATCTATAAGGCATATCGCTGTTACTGGGTGAAAATCTTTTAATGTCAAAAATGTAGCATTTTTAGGTACCAAACTAGTTTGAAAAAGCTTTAAAACTGAAAAAATCTCCAAACTTTAATTTTAAGTTTTCACCCAACAGCGACAATATTGACAATGCGTGCTGATGAGGCGAATGGTGAAATATTTTACACATGCAGCAGCCTTTGAAATCACTGAAGGCAAAGTAGTTTATTATTGTATTTTTTTTGTATATCTTTTAGCACAGATAAAACACAAGTTAATGTTGTTAATGTTGTTATGATGCAGTAAATTACTATTAAACTCTTGTTTATGGATAGCAATCTTCAGTAGTGCAGAGCCCATTGCAGAAACTAGTCACATTGTTATAAAGGTACAGTGAGCAGAAGTAAATTAATTGTGGTTAATGCACTTTGGTATTATAATGCAAACAAATAGTGCCATTCTCCTTCTGTTATGTTCTACAAGATCTGGAAAGATGGAGGTTTTTACTGCTTTGTGATGTGATGCATTTATCTGTTCTATACTGCAGCCCAGCAGTCAGCTCACCACACTGGACTCGTAAATCTAAGAGCAAATTTAGCATTGTATACAGATACACTAGATGGTAAGGGTCAGAATTCTGTCTCAAGTCAACCTCTGGAGAAAATAAGTGTAACCTGTATCTCAGTCATACCAGTTTCAGGTGACTGCCTTGTTAGCAGTAACAAACTTACTGGTATCTAAGTGTTTCTGAAAGGACTAAAAGCTTACCAAATGATTGACAAACCAGACTGCAAGTAGGGCAGACAGAAGCTACTGCAACCCCTCATACCCCACCACACTTCACCCCACCTTGCTTTACAGTTCTAGTGCTGAGTCAGTGCATTATCGTTATTAGTGTGAGCATGCCCTGAATACTGCCTCACCCATCATCAGCTGGTAAGTAACGTGCCCTTTATTTTTACAGCAACCCTTGAATCTAATTAATATTAAATGACATTTAAAGACTGGATTTGTAGTTATAATGTAAAGCACAACTGCTTATCTCAGATGCTGGCTGGACTGTAAGTGTCAGGTGCCAGAGTAATAACTGTGTGGAAATGATCATAAGGATTGGCAACCTATAGCGAGCCACGTTAAGTCTTTGCACTAGCACACAGATACCAATAAGAATGTTTATGGAGCGTGATAGTTTAAGTTATCAACCATGTCAGTTTTCGTGGGAAATCAGTGAGAGCTCATACCCTTATCACTGAAATAGTGACTTGCTGGTTGGTGAAGGTGGGGCATTTGTAGGAATCTGGAGGGATTTCAGAAACCTCCACACCATAATACCATTCCCATGAAGATTGCAGATTGAAGCTCTCTATGATTTCAACAAATAATTTCTCTCTGGGCTGCAGCACCACCGAAACAAGCAAAACAGCGAGCTCTATTCTTACATTTAGAGCACAGAAACAGCAAAAATCGCCTCAACACATGAAGACACAGCCTTCCATTTTGAAGCCACAAGCTACAAATAATACATTTTCTCATTTACATTTCAAACATGCTGCAAAAAATCTTAACTGTCCGACCACGGGCAGCATGTACTAGATTATGCGATACTGACACATGAGACATTTATGACCAGCTATCAATGTTACAGATGGGCTATAACTGTGCTGACACACAATGGGAGAAGCGAGGCTACAAACTGTGCTTTATGTGTCCCAGAGGAGAGTAGCCAGTGAGGCCATGACTGCCTCTTTAACAGGGGTCATGGTGAGAGCCCTGCAGTGAACCATGAGTCATCAGCTAAGACCCAGAAGCCACCGAGGCTGGTTTTCCTGTTCATCAATGACAACTTCCTGCACCTGTAAGTTACAGTGCACATAATTCCACGTGTGAGTGTGCATGCAAACTCTGGTTTGAGTCACATTATATCTTAACATGTAAAACAAGCGAGAGGAATTTATCTCAAATGGTATTTTCACATGGAGGGCACATTTAGAAACACACACCAGCTTCTATCTGTTGGCTTGATGATGCATGTAACGGTGATCAAGGCGCAGGAAGACATATGTTAAAAAATACCAGGAAAGCACAGAAAAGGAATGGACTTCACACGTTGAGCTCATTTATCTCAGAATACCTAACAGCACATTAGTATTCCAAATAAAACAGGCCAACAAAAATGCGCATGGGTCTAGTAAATGTTGAGCACAATGAGCCACCGACACCAATACTTGCTTTGCACTTTGGTACAGAGTCCGAATAAAAATTGATGTTTATACAGTCTATTAAGCAAGAAGATCAAAAGTAAGGAAATTGTCACAACTGGGCTGAATCTTCATATATTTTTTAATTATCCAAAGAAGCTGCTGAGTCCAAGATGTTTATGTTTTATCAACATATGCCCATGTGGAATATCTCCCATAGGGTTTTTCTTGGTTGAAATAAGTATCCTGTACTAATAAATATGCAAAATGTATTCAAACAACATCTTGGTTGAAATTAGATTATGCTTGACAGTAAAAACTAATTCTGCTTTATTACAGTATAACCCATGAGACAGTAACAGAAACATTTTTCACTGTTTATGTTTTTCCCTGCCTTTAGTTAGAATGGTAGATGCAACACACACCATGAGGCTGCCCATCTAGGGGAGCAATCTAAAATAACACTCATTCCCAGACCACACAGATTACAAAACATATGCATGTGCACACACACTGACACACTGCAGCACAACAGCCAGCGGTATGTTCACTTTCACTGCAGCCATTCTCCCCAGAACTCTTCAAGCACATGCACATATGTCCCTTTGTTTTAACTCTTTAAGGCTGAGCACAGGCAAAGAGGTTGGGGGCAGCAGACCTCTGGCAGGGCCATTTCTCCCTGTGTTTGTACATTCATTGCAGTGAATCTGCAGCTAAATATAGTAAGCTAAAATCCTAGATCTATCACACGCTGCAAACACCAAGAAGATATATACTCTATTGAATATATAGACTGTTTACTGAGGCACTGAATTAAGGGAAACAAACAACTAGTGCCATGGGATCAATAAATAATTTCCTTTCTAATACTCTCTCTTCAGGCTGAGGATGTTCTCAGATCTACCAGCAAATGCAATCTTCTAAAAATGTGTTTGTGCATAGGGTGTGAGAATAGAAATTCACGGGTCATGGATGTCACAGAATGACTATCTTTGACAGAAAACATTTATTTATTCCAAAACTGTGTGGGTCACGTAGCCCTTTGTGATTAATAATCCTGCTCTATATGGTATATACAGAAAACTATTCATAACTTTATAGAAAATAATATGCACCCTTCAGCAATGTGCTTTATATGTTCCTTTGTAGCTGCTCCATTCAAAATTTTCCTGCAGGAGTCGTACACACACATACAAATCACACATGCAATAACAGAGAGCACTGAGCTCTCTCTTGTGGCCATTGAACTGCACTACAACATTACTTAACATGGGGCTCCGGAGTGAATCAGCAGTATCCTTCCAGGCATATCACAATGTGCTCATATGGAAAGCTCCAATTTTAAATTAAATCAATGACATTTTTGCAGTCATTCATTTCACATTCATTCATTACAGCATATGTAATACAATTGCTGAAATGCTCTCTCTTGATATCACAGGAAGCTCTTTAAAATATAGAGAAGCACTTAGAAAGGACTATCTTTGCTGCTGCATTAAGTATATTAGAGGGTTAAAAGAAATGTGGACATACTGATAGGCCAGTCTTCTAAAGTGCATACAATGTAACTCTGACTTGTTTCCATCTGGGAAAACATTTCATTTCTTCCTTTTTCACCTTGCTAGCTATATGAAATCCAATAAAGGCAAACGCCAGAAAAATAATCTTCAGAAAAGCTCTAAAGTAAAACCTAGAGATGCTGCAATATTCATGTGGCGGTAAATGAAGTGTCATAGGTATCATATTGCTGTGGTGTTTCTCTCCATCACCTGAACTGAGGTGAACTGAACCACTCATTAAAGACTCATTGTTTGGGGAGTGGAGTGCTCCTCGGAACATCATAGTCTGGACTGAGTCCATACAGTACAGCAAATTGCTGTCACAGCTGGGAACTACAAAGTGTGATGGGGGGCAATGACAGACATTACAAAGCATGTATGGCACTGAATAATGTGTGCCATACATGCGTATAACATAATATAATGATGGGTTAAAGAAGCTGTATTAGGCTCCAGAATGACAATGTTACAGGGCAATTTGGTATAATTCATTAAGGGGCCAGTAAGAAGAAAAGGGG
>JAUBNQ010000008.1:19902658-19919392 GCA_032353495.1 Ctenopoma kingsleyae | reverse complement strand
AACAGACAGCAAAAGGCGGTTACGCAGAAAACCGACTGCCGCTGCTTTTTTCTGTGCTGCCGTTAACACACACGCACTGTGTCACTTCCACTCTGTGCTCTCACAATATCAGAGCTTCAATAAAAACGCACAACACATCTGTCTTCTTCGCCATCGCGTGTTTTCAGACCAAAACCTTATGAGGCCAGTGAACATGTGGGATTCACGGTCATGTAGATATGAGCTCCACGACCAGCGTGACCAGCGAACAATGGAGCAATAGTGCTTTGTAAAAGTCCCTGTACTGTACAGACAATTAGAAGTGTTAGTATGTCAATAAGAAAACAATTACAAATGAGTTGTGCATCTTTCTGCAAACATAAACATTTCAAATACAGCTGTAGACATAAAAGATATGTTTACGAGCTCTGCAGCATACCTGCAAATGATGTCCACCACAACTTCCAGTACTTTAAGAAAATGAATGTGGTCTGTGATAATGCCAAAATAATTTCCCTCTGGGATTAATAAAGTGTTTTGAATCTTGAATCTTGATTATTCCTTCACTAACACACTGGAACAAATTTGATGATACTGTGTGAATTTGTAATTTGCTGTAAACAGAACTGTAGCATTACTACATCACATCACATGCCATTCACTTCTCTTTAGGTTAACACTGCATCTAGACTAGTGAGCTAGGATAAAGAAAATTCGATGACACTGTCACCAAGTTCATTTGGTATCTTTTAATGATGCTGATAATTTCTGGAGCTGTTAAGGAACTCATGCATAATCACTAAAATTATATTTAAAATTAAAAGAGGACTCTATGTATTGTAGTGCTTTGGCTTCTGTTTTGTAGCAAAAATGTTGATGTGCGAGGTAGCACATGTAACATCTTCATGAGTTGGTTCAATCGCAAATGACTTCCTACCCAGAGACTGCTGATTCCTCTGGCCCATTTGAAGCCACATCAGAGGAAATGGTGAGGAGCTCCACTGCTACAAGCAAGGATTCTGAAATCTCTGCAACGCTGTCACACAGTTTATCTACTGTATATCAAAGACATTTTATATTTTCACCCCAGAAACATCACTCTGTACTTTGTACTTCAAGTATTTACAGTAGAAGCTAATCTACCTTGCACAATTAATGAGCAGCGATAATTATCAACAGATATTTTATCTGTGTTTTTATCTATTATTTATCTTGTTGTGACAAAACGAAATGTTCCGTGTGACTATATCAAGTGAGTCATAGCTATAGCTAAACAGCTTTATTGAGTAAAGCCTTCCATCTCTCAAAGGTTACACATTCCCTGACAAGCTGTTTAACTCTCAGTCCCTCTATATCATATTCCAGTGAACTAAGCCTCTACTAGCTGCCCCAGACACTGAGACTTGTAAATATTCAATGGTGTTTCACAGAGCAAGATCTCTCTTGCCACTGCTGTCACCATCTGTGAGAGAAGGAAAGAGTAGACGGATGGAAAAAGGGCAGATTTCACCACCGGCACCTCTTTCACTGACACACAACCTTTCAGCCAAGCTCGTTGGGCACACCAAAATGTGGCCAGTTGTGGGTGGTAAATAAAACTTCAGTAATCAAAGCGACAACAAGCATGGATACTATCACATTCAACAACCAATATCTCCTGGTGGACTATTGTGGTTTATTGTGCATAGTGTAATGCACTGTGCAGTCTCCTGTACTGGCTGATAATGTGCAGTGAGCATGAAACAACATTCAAAGGCCAAAAAACAATCTACTTACTTCTTTAATTCTACCATGTATGTTGTCAGAAAGCCAAGATAAATATTTCATTATTATGCATTAATCTAGAATATGAGAAAATGAGAAGACGGCGGCTTGCCAACTGACCCAAGAGACAAGAGATCAACTGTGAACTACTTGCAGAGGTTTACTTGATAACCTGCACGTCAGCTCAACGACAACTCCTCCTCACAGATCTGAAAAAATAATCCCTTCATCTAGTCTCAGATAAAATCCAATCCCTGCTTGCACTGGCCTCTGCTGACCCCCGTTTGCTCTAACAGACTCCGTCAGGCCTGAGAAACTGGACTCTGTTACCAGGTAAACAGAGAACGGACTGTGCGTATGACAATATACTGTCATTTACACAGCTTATGATTAGTGAGCTAACTGACAACTGATTTTAAGTGTTAAGAGGCCAGGCCACCACCAGGTAAGGCATTACCTCAAAAGCACATCCCATGGTGTCACTGCCAATGCCCCATCACCAACCAATGCCAGCCTGCTGCCACTGTTATTACACAGCACCATCTGTACAACAGGGTAACCGATCTCCTAGCTATTATCTACCATGGAACAATGGCAGCCTGTACAACTGGGGTCTTGGCATTAGACAAGAGGTATCTCCCAGTGTTTTTGCTGCCCTGTTGTTTTGATGAAACTTGCTGGTAACTCTTTCTAGTGAGAGTGTTTAGTTACTGTATGACAATCAGCAGCTAAGCACAAGCACATTACAGCCAAGACAAATATAATACATACGGAAATACATGTTAGACATGGACAACAATGTGCAAAGATTACAATGAGCCATTTTTAATTTAGTTTTGATTTAGTTGCACGGATAAAACCCCCAAGAGGATTCAATACTGCATTCAGATCAGATTATTCTAGCTTTCCCTTTCTGAGCATGTGAGCATTGTACTTCAATAGTTTGGATGGACCATGTGATTTCATACTGGTTCAAGCTCTTTTCAACAAAGTCTGATTATGTAAGTTACTTCCTTCATCTGCTCTTCAGTTATTATAAGTTATTATTAACAAAAATATGAATCTACTTTCAGCACATCATATATACTGATCAGTCACAGCATTAAAACAATGTTGTGTTTTTAATGCTGCGGCAGAAAAGGGTCAGCATGGGCACTGTGAGCATCTGTTGGCTAGAAAGCTCCATAAACAGCAAGCTTTGATGCACTGTGTGTTCTGACCCTGTCACTCATAGCCAGCAAAAAAACTTTAAAACATTTGCAGAGAAGGAGCAACTCCAAAAATGCTGGATGCTGCTACATGCACAACCTGCTACAACAGGAGCTATTTATGTGATGAGTACCTTAAATGTCATGTGTAAAATTGGTTAGTTCACCTTTAATGTGAGACACTTTTAATTTTTGATTCTTCTTTAAGTTTTATCTGTTTTTAGAAGTACCATACTGAAGACATTTTGCCAGTTTAATCATTTTTGAAATACTTTTTTGAGTATCCTAATATTTATGCAGTGTTCATTTCAGCATAAGATGGCAGACTCACAGGCCAGCTTGATCAAGACATTTCTTCATCATTTCATATTACTGATGGCTGCTGTATGTGTATTTACTGTATAACAGCATTTCATGAACAATGCTTGTATTAAGACACAGTCCTAAGAAATGCAGAAAAGGATTTGCTAACCACTTTGTCCTCCTGTTGCAATTCCATGAGAGCAGGAATGCAGCAGAAAGAGAAGAAGGAGACAGAGCGGGAAAAGGACAGAAAAGATAGGGAGAGAGAGATTGAGAGTGGCATTAGTAGGTCCTGGTTGCACTGTCATGTACTCCAACAGCACAGGATTGTATGGCATCACATAAAAACTCAACTCATGATTAAAATTTAAGCAGCCTAATACTAAAAGCTCTGGCTTAGTCTGTGGGTGGGATTTGACAAAGGTTAGTTAGGCAGTGGAGTGCTTCATTATACAAAAACAGGCATCAGGTTAATTTACAGAAAAGAAAAGGACCAACAGTTCCCCCTAGTGGTGAAATTGAAAGGTACAGTAAATGTGAGTAGAACTTCTACAGCTGTTAATCAACACATCAAGATGAACAGAATTAGAACAAAGTCATGCAGAGAGTCTCTGACTGGAGCTGGTGTTGATAATCTGAAAAACATTAATTGCCATTAGAGACACTGTTAACTCAATTGCCAGATTATGATTTCAGTGCAATGTTTAATAACCTTGAATTTCAAATAATAGTGCAGGGAGAAAATTGCTTGAGGGTGGGACATCTGTATGTGTGCCTGTCCTTAAAAAAAATAGAGAGCACCAAGCATGAGAGCCAGCATTACCTTATTTGACCGCAGAGACACTCGTCCTCCGCACCGTGCACAGAATTTCGTTTGGCAATATGAACAGAGGTGGCCACAGCCATCGGCAAACTTGGTTTTGTGGCATATCCCACAAGTTGGGGCTTCACTCTTCTGGTCCTGAACCTGTTTAGCCTCATCCCCCATCTTCTTTACCTGGTCTTTATAGGACTCAAACTGCTGGTGCAACTTCCTGTAATAAAAAGGGAAGAACAGAGGTCAGGAAAATGGAGATAAGGGTTGGTGACAAATTCAATAAGGCTTGTGTTAGGTCTATTAATTACAATTACAATTAATTAGTCTATTTGTGTGTTACGAAAACATTATTTAAGGTTTAATGAAAAAACTACACACAAAGTTATACGTATAATGAAATTTTTTTGCATAATCAGTCTTGACATTGAGCATCAAATAATAAATTATTATCATTATCCTTGTTGTCGTCGCTCTGAATCATGAGTTTTTTTCTTAAATAAGCACAATAAACTGCTATAATTGGCTCCTGCAAAACTGACTGATATAACCACAGTCGTGTGCAGTGAGTGAGATTTTGAAAGGAAAAGCAGACATCATGACCTCCATGAGCTCCTCTTTTGATACCTCTCCTAAAACGGGGGTGTGGGTATCAAATTTACATTGCAAGTTTAAGAACATCACTTAATTCCACTTTCTCAGGTTCCTCTGTCTTTAATGAATCATTTGCACCTGTGTTTCTATAGCAGGAGTCATAAGGTGAGACATATAACACTAGAGTCACACTGATAAGTAATGATAGCAACAGTGAGCATCTCTATAGTATTTGTTATAGGAAATCATCAGTGGCCTCTCACAGTAGAGTCCGTCATCCTGTTTGCCCTACCAGTGCTCTATTGTCTTACTGTTTGTGTCCTACAGATGGCCTCCTTCTGATACATTACACCTGATCTTATACAGTAGATCCTTAACTCCTAACAAGTCTTGGGAGACTGCAGAAAAAAACCCTACATGGACTCTTCACATGCATTTTGTATGACACATGTCAATTGAGCGTCTCCTTGGAAACTAAACACTGGGCTGACTTCATAATATGGCGATTAGAATTGGTTTCGCCCCACATATCCCCTGCAACATTCATTAGCACTTGTGAATTATTGAGCAGCACTATCCTTTTACCACATACAGCTCAGCATTTGAGATAAATGTGCTTCCTTTACCCACAACCAGACTTTTAGAGCCCAAACCTAATGGCCACCTGAAGACTGTCTGTGTGTAGTCACGTGAGCAAGTTTCTGTGCCGTCTGAACATTAGCGTGCCCGTGGCATGCACCTCGTCATGCTCACTAAGGGATTAAAGAGCTAATTGTGTCACAGCCTTTGTGTATTTACCAAGCAGAGATTATGTAACCTTGTTTAACAGATTTCACCAAATCTCATTTAATGACAGAAAGCCAGATAACAGAGTGATGAAAGCTGTGATAGGTAAAGCCACTATCTACAAGGATCAAGGAACTAAGACTACAAACAATAATGTTTTATTCTCACTTAATCTCCCTTTACACTCAAACAGTTACAGAGACATGGGCTCAATCCAGGGTCACAACATGGGCTAAGGGCCACTGCTCTATTGACAGACAAGGTCACTGAGAAGAGCTGTTAAAGATAACCAATGATTATGTCTCTCTCCACTGTATCAGGTTCTCGTGAAGCATGCTCACCTCTTGAAGGGCCAAACAAAGGTTATAAAAATAAAAGTTTTACAAATTAGAATATAGATTCTACATCACGCAGAGAGATCAAGGAGGATGAATGAATAGATTAAGTAAAGATTAAAGAAAATATATAAAAATGAGATATCAGAAGTAAAGAGGAAAGATACAGTATTTAGATAGAGCAAACGAATTTGTCAATTAAAGCATGAAGAAGGAAACAAAGAATAAATAGTGAATAAAGAGTAGAGTGAGAGTAGATTCAAGTGGCGACAGGCTGCTGGTAGACAGTGCTCATTCCAGAGGGTTTACTTATTCGGTCAAACACGGTCAAATGCAGGCGACACTGCTGACGAGTAATCATACGCTGCTCATTGTCCCATCTCATGCTAGCGTATCGGAGCTCTCTTACCTCTGGGCTGGACCACAGCAGCTACACATACCCTGTAACATGAGCCTCTCTCTTGGACATATGACAGGCCTGACATATCAACACTGAGGCTGAACTACATGCTCTCTACAAGCTTCTAGATTCTACTTCTGCCTCACACTGAGCTGAATATTTACTCCTCTATCAATTTTAATATCTCAACTTGGCACACACAGCATAATTGTCCCAATATGAGTGCATTAATTGGCTTATCCATACATCTAAATATTAATATCATCTATTACATGAGTTTCAAAATATTGATCCAGTATGAAAGAACTGATAAAATTAAGACTGTGTTTATTTTCAGCGGTCATATCTTATTTAGCAAAGTTTTCTAGCTCTTGTCTTGAAGTCATCTGGACATTAATTACTGTATTGATCACTTGGAAGAAGCAGAATTAGCCACAACATCCTGACAAACACACAGCCCTGACACATGATTAAGTTAGTATATCTAACACATTTGCAACATGTAGAAGACATATTGAACAATATTTTCATGAATATTGAGCTTAGTTAAGATAGGAATATTCACTCTTCTTTATGCTCTGGTTTGTCTCCACAAAAAGTGTGAAAAGTGTCTTGGCTAGTTTGGCTAGCTGCTTTGCTATTAGCTCAAGCTAGTTGCTAACCTTCTTTAGCTGCCATTTGGTGCTGAGGACATCACATAACAGTTGTTTTTTTTTCTTCTCTTTTTTGCTAAAAAACACCTTCTGGCTGTTGTTTTAGCAAACACAGTTGATGAGAGTGGTAATACTCAACCATAAAACCTTACAGTACTTTAGCAAAAACATCAAGTTAAAACAGACTAAATGCACCATAGCAAATGAAAGTTGAATGATACGTTTGTCCGTGGGATGAAATATTAATGACTTTGTTACAAATTTGTCGTTTGAGTAAATTTAAACTTACTTCCTGCTACTGAAGACTTTTTTTTTCCTGCACTCACTGTGACCTTAAGCTGGAAAAGCACAGGTGTAGCTAACAACATTAGCGATGGCTCAGTTCCAGACATACCTAGCATGAACAACACCTGAGCCATGGAAGAAAGTCAACTAAGTGGAATGCTGTTCACTGCTTCACCATTTTTAGAACAGACATTTTGACTTGTCCAACACAGAAATATCACAGGTATAGTTCATGAATTAATTAATGATGACTGAGACTACACCAGCATCCTACTCATGTGGCGTGTCCAAAAGCAGAATGGGACAGGAAAAGGAATAGACAGGATTCATGGACATCTACATTCATGGCAAAGCGCATTACTACAACGTCTGCCCTTGTCACCTGACATACGCATGTTTCACCATCACAGAGGCTACAATACAGTGTCACAAACCCTTATCAGAATCCGATCCAGTCATTCTGTATAATTTGAGCCATGGGATTATTTATTTTATCCCATTCGTGTTTGCATTTATCCATAAACATTATTTCCTGTATTAGAGGTCAGTCCCACAGCCTCTCTCAGTCCAGATGGAACATTATCCCTGTAGGTGTTTAAATCTCAGATGACAGGAATTTAAGCTGCATTATGCATATAGACATAGAATCCAGCAAACATAATTTGTAAAAATTGATAAATTGTATAAAATATTCTAATATACACTAGGGTCCAGCTTTGCATCCAGTTGATGTGTTCACCCCGTGTATGTGTGTGTCTGCTGAGAGGAAGTAGATCAAAAGGAGTCTGCACTATTACTTACGCGTCTGGCTCTGGCTCCTTGTCATTTTGGGACTTTTGCTGGGGCTGAAGAACGTTATTTACCAGCTCAGTGATCCCACTAAAGGGAAACCACCTGTTCAAATAAGCAAAGTGTGACTGGAAATTTGCAATGAGTCATCATGGGAGAAAACAATCTGTCCTGAAATGGGGTATCAGGTAGCAGGGCAGTTTCTATAAAGTGAATAATAGCAGGGACATTCACTACAACCAGTGCAGAGAGAGGAGAAGGCCAGGACACGGGCTGAGCAGCGATTAGCGGAACATTGACAACCAAACACAGTGTACAGAAAAGATAGAGGAATTAAGATGGTACAGACTTACAGTAGAGGGTAGGAGAGAAAAGCAGAAAAGCTCTACAGCCAATGGAAATGAGAGCCGCATCAAATGCTCAGGGTAACAGGAGTGTCATTTATTTGAGCTTGGTGGTGCAGTAGGGGTCAAGTTGTCAGACTGGTTACAGGTAACATTCAGTCAAAATGCAGCTGCAGCACAGTGGTGCAGCACAAGTACATCCAGTCCACATTTGTGGTTGAAATACAAAGCTGTACAAGCCAATCAGAGTGCAGATGACAGACTGCATGAGAATGGGGAGCCAGTTAGAGACCAGGGACAAAGGGAAAGGGTTTAAGGGGGGGGGGGCCTGGCTATAACAAAGCTGATAGAAAGGAAACACCATTGTCACTGATATCATGGAAGTCGTCTATTTAGTGACCAGCGCACTCTGGTCAGTGCTGTTCATTCAGAGCTTATACTGTAAGGATAAAGTACCTCTGTGCAGTCGTCATGCTACCACAGCGACATTCCATGACATTAGTGACATTTCTTTTCATTTTCCTCCCAGACAAAGAGGAGAAAGCCACATGAAGCACACAGCACCGACTGACAGGAAGAAGTGTCAAAGCCTAGAGCACTCTGGGTAATGCAGTTTACTTACTGTGCCGGCTGAGGCTTTGGTTCTTCTTTCACCCTAAAACATAAAAAAAAAGTGTGCACGGCTCAGTGCATACAGAACACAAAGAGATGAGGAAAACAATCTAAAAGACACAAAATACTGACACAACTGATATTACTTAATAAGATGTGCATGACATAAATGATACTTAAACTACAATATGAGTAATATTCAGAACGATTTGATGGAGATGACAGTGTGATGATGATAACGGTAATGAGGAGAACATTAATAAAATGAACACTGTGAATGACTTTAAAGATGACAGAAAGGTTTTCTTCAGACCAACATAAACTTTGAAATGACTGCTTCATGTGAGCAACACCCTCTTTCACACTGTTGACTTTAGCCTTCTGCAGCAAGAAGGTGGATCTCATGTGGGTCCACCTCCTCACTGCAAGTCTTTATTTGGCTCTTTTTCTAAGAGACATTAATAGTTGATAATGGGGGCCCATCACCACAAACCCACCAGTTCCCAGAAGCATAGAAAAGCAGCTACACGGGTTAGTGTAACAAGTAACCGGCAGGCAGATCAGTCCAGCTTGAGTGACATTTAAGCGCTGCCTTGAATTGCACACCAAGGTGAGGGTGGAATCAGTAGCCCGTTCTGTGTAAACTTCTACAAAGCTGAGTCAGCAACACATGCCTGATTAGATTACATAATGACTGACATCACAACCATTAACACGTCAGATAAGTTAGATGGGTGCAACACAGCAATGGAAATGGTTACTTTTAGTTTTAAACTAGTTGTAGACTTTACAGTGAAAACATCCCAGTTGCAATTCTGTTAATACTGAACAATTTAAATACATTTTTAAATGCTATGAATTCACCTCCACAGAGTAACCTCTGCATGACTGTCTGTAAACCATCTAACAGTGTAGCTGCCAGTTCGGCTCCTCTACTCCTGGTTTGGCAGCAGATGTCACTTTAAGCAAAACAGGGTAAGTTATGCTTAAAGTGAGAATCACACACACACACACACACTGTGCACAGTCAGCTTAATATAACTGTGTGAAACAGAATGTGTTAATTGGATTTTGTGTGATTCTGACCAAGATGCAGCAAGAGTTACTTAACTCATTTTCTAGCTGATCTCATCTTCATCTTTTGTAGGTTTTTTTCATTTGTCAGCTCAATAAAACCAGTATTTAAGTTTTGTATTGTTGCTGAAACAGTTGTTTCTCAGTGAATGATTAAGACAATTGTGAGATAATGTTCTCATATTGTGGGTTTTTTCCAGCTAAAAGAGCTGAGAAATTACAATTACAGTAATATAAAAAAAATGGAGAACCAGCCACTTCTCACATGTCATGTAATTTTACTCCACAACTTTACTGTTGCTTGAAAACCCTCTGAAACAGCTTTCAGGCCAGGTGATACTATAATTGTCCAGGAGAAGAACCTTTAACTAGAGTTACATACCACTCCTGTACAATGACACATAGTAAGTACCTAATAATGAAGACAAAATATTTTGGAAAATGAACAAAAAGTCTGTTGAAAATAAAAAATCCAACGCTAATTCTACACTAAGTGGAAGCCATTCAAGCCTCAAACAAAACAATTCTCATGCAAAGCGTCAGAATAAAGCAAATAAAGTCTCCCAACAGTCTACTAGAGGAAGAAATCTCTCAGTCTGATCTGTGTCAGATGGGTGAGAAAACACACAAGAGAAGATATAGTCCTGTGTACCTATCAGTCTCACTGCTCTGTTTCCCAATGAGCCAGTCCATATTTATCCTCTCACTTCTCCCGATGACCTGCAGCGCCGTTCTTTATTGATCCCATCAGCCCCGTCTCTGTGGTCGCATTACAAGCCTCATATTTATCTGATCAAGCCTGCTGCCTGCCTGGATGCTGCCGGACAGAGAGTGTGTGTGTGTGTGTGAGACTATCTGTCTATGCATTCACACCAATAGCTATGTGTGTACAGTACTCATACGTGTGCATATGTAAGTGAGTGAGTGGGTGTGTGTGTCAGTGTATTATTTGACATGGGGCAGTAAAATGAGTGAGTGTAAAATGTCACAAGTGACGTATTCAGTATCCTGGTGGCCTGTAAGGCAGATACAGTCTCTGTTTTCCATCTCTTTAACCTGTGCTCTTCTTCTCATGAATCCTCACTACACACGCACAAAATAAAAAAAACAGACAAGCAGAGTCATTCATTCATTATCACTGATTGTTATATACAGAGCATCTCCATGTCTCAGTTTATGATTCTCAGTTTTTTATGTGACAGTGCCAGATTTGAGTCTCAAAAAGCCACATGCTGCTGTTATTTTTGGTCTGTTTGGTCTGTATTTAGGTTTCCACTTACTCTGCCCCACTGACTTTGAATGGAGACTATGGTTGATGTTACACTGCCCTCTAGTGGACAGATGTGCTTCATAAACCTCTAAGACCCAAATTTTTATGCCATTGTGATTTGATTTCTGTGCTCATTTATAGTGTTTTTTTCAAACAGACTCAGCAGATGAAAGCAACTGATGGATATTTTAGTCATTCAAAGTCCTGCTAGGACAGATAGGGTGAA
The DNA here is from genome assembly GCA_032353495.1 of Ctenopoma kingsleyae. Lineage (NCBI taxonomy): Eukaryota > Metazoa > Chordata > Actinopteri > Anabantiformes > Anabantidae > Ctenopoma > Ctenopoma kingsleyae. The sequence goes on along the minus strand of JAUBNQ010000008.1, from coordinate 19,907,956 downwards.
GAAACAGTTTATAGATCAACAATCTTCAATGGACAGAAAATTTATGTATTTTGGTAATCAACTAAATATATAAAAACATTTAAATGTTACATATTCTGCAGTTTATTGTCATTTCACTGTGTGTAACACAACAGTAGCTGAAATTATTAATAATTCTATATGTGAAAATCCTATATGCAGCAGTTTTAGTTTTTGGTGCAGTTGGTGATGCAAATACCAGTAACACCAGTAAACCTGCCAAAAGCGGATAGCTAGCATGAGAAGCGATAGCCACCATGGAGGAAACAACACTAGCCAGACAACACACACATCACCCACAGGAAATTAACAACAATAACTATTTAAAACTCATGCAGTGCCTCTTTAAGAAGGCACATGATGCCATGTATTCTGTGCTCCAAGAAAAAGGCAAGCCAACATGTGCATACTGTGATGCCAAAATATATGAAAATCTTTTCAATTAGAAACAAGTCGGCAACTTTTATTTTATAGCAGTTTTTGCTGATCTCATGTGGTAGTGAGAGGAGGTTCAATGCAGCTCCATTAATGAGTTAATTGTTTATTCGCTTACAAAGGTCACTACACAGGTTTAGCTAACAAGTGATATGGTTGAAGATGGTAAAATGAACCACAAAAGCTTCATACTGACAAGAAAACGTAGCTTACACTAGATGCAATGTCCATATACATTATAATGAAGTAGAATGTTTGTAGTCTAATAGTATTAGCATTATGAAATTCTTTAGGTAAATTTCATAGTGTAGCCTGTTCAGTATCAGCAACTAATCAAATGCCAACAATGACGTTACAGCTCCTTTCCATAAGTTTGTGAGTGTAGAAAATTAAAAATTAATCAACAAAAAATCTGTTAGGATCATATAGCCAAGCAGTGACCCTGCAGGCCCTCTGAGTCCACTACAGACTGAGTGATAATTGGATCATAAGAGAGTAATCTGGCACAAACTACATAGATCATTAACACCATCCCATCCAGTCAGAGCTGCCAGGAGATGAGGTTAATGTCTGTCTGAAATCATTCAAGAGGTAAGACAGGTAAGAGGAACGTTTCACTGAAGGCTACGGGACTGTTGAATTCTGTTCTCATCTTGACTGTAACGGTGTGATACAGATGAAGCTTTGGCAATAGTTCAATAAAGATCTCTTCCTTCACATGCCGCCTCGTTCCTCTGTGGCTTAATGTGGGTTACACAGTACTCGTGCTCTATTTCGCTCCATCATTTCTGATTTCCCACACTGTCAAGCACACTGGTCACTATCTGACCAATGATCTTCCTGCCTATGACCTTTAAGCCAATCGCTCACTGGATGCATTCTTTAAATATCATAGCACTTCTGCTTGACTCTTTCCGAAATGAGAGCCCATAATCACCATATCCTCTATGATGCCAATGTGCATCTAGACTCTAATATTCAATTAGAATAAAAAAACATGTTTAACTATGATGTACAATTTGTTATCTCTAAGACTATTTATGAGTGTGTTTAATTAGGGTATTTGCAGATACATAGTCAGTATACAGTGTAACCACATCAGCATTGTACCTGCAGGATATATAAAACAGAAACCTCCCCTTGGGCCACCTCTACTGTACATTACCTGCAAATCTCCAAGACAAAGAGAATATGCACTAAAAATAGAAGCTTATTTAAAGACAGACGATTAGGTCTTGTGACACCTGTTCATTCTACCTCTTCAACAAACGCCAGGAGAAGTGCTACTTAACACTTTCTCTCCACCTCCAAGAAGATTAGGGGCAGGGGATAGAGTGCTGATAACTTCCTCTGGCATTGGGCGCTGGCATGGCACAAGAGGCAGGGCAGGAGAGACAGCGAGAGGACGAGCACAATCGGTGTGGAAGGCTTGGCCAGCTACCACAGCTGGGCCTTAGAAAGCACAGATAGGATTGAATCCACGGGGCACACTCATCAGAATAGGCAATCTAACAGCACACAAGCCAGACCTCCTGACCAAGGACTAATATTCAGATTGTCAAACAGGAGTTGGCAACAGCAGATTTCTCTGAGCAATGGGGAAGTGGCTAATCTGCTGCCAAATATAACTAAAATCCATCTGTTTCTTTAGATTACCTGCCAGGATTCAATTGAGCTGCTCCATATCTCCCTTTCTGAGAGATTTCCAAGTGGCAAAGTGTCAGCTAGTCACCCAGCAGCCCACACATTCACAAGTGTATTTTCATACAAAAACTTAGAGCAAACATATGTACAGTGCTAATTTCAGAACGGCTAGTTCATCGTACAGCAAAACATGTATCAACTATATGAGCAACGTTTAGTCAGAGGTAGGTAGTGATACACCATGTTTGTCAGCTTGCACATATGTGCTTGTTTGCTTGTGTAATGGTGTGCGTACGAACATGTCCTCCTTCGTATGTGAATGCATGGTCTCCCCTGTCAGCCCACTTCATTCATCCTGACACAGATACATTTTATTCTGGCTGTGATCAGCACTTTCTTGGCAGCTGACATTGTGCCCATGCTAACGTCACAGCTCCTCCCATACACAGCTCCACTGGGAATACTCCAGAAACTCAACCCTAACCCTTCCACAGCTAGGTCACCTCCCTCTGCATTAGCCCGATCCCTAACTCCAACAGGCAGGCAGAGACTGCTGAATGCACCTCCATGTTCTCCTCTAACACTGTACTATAGGGGCTGAGACATCAAACCACCTCTCAAGCACCAACTCTGTCTAGTCTCACAATTGCTGTTATTTCCAGTCTCATAATCAGCAACAGCCTCGTTTCAGCCGTTCCACTTGCTTTGACCCAGTGCAGGGCTATCATCTAAACGGATCTTATGTTTAATTTAAAGAAAATGAATCACTCTATGAGCATCAGTTTAAAAACTAAATTATAGTAGTAGTGATCATGATTTCAGTGCTCTGCCACTATCTAAACATCAGCCTCAACTCAACTCACACCAGTGCCGCCCTCAAATAGATTAAAAAAAAAAAAAACCTTGATGATGTTGTTCCAGGCTGGGAACAGTAGGTGGGCTGTACTGAAACTGCAGTCAGCTGTCTGTGTTTCACTCAGGGCTATAATAATAGCTCGGCCATGGCTAACAATAGAGAAGTAATAGATACTCTGTCTATTGTTGGCCTGACTTGCTCTACTCCTTCCTGTCTCAATTCATCACTACACCACGTCACTATTAGCTCGCTTAACTAAATTGCATAAAGTGTACACAGGCAGACAAGCATGGGGCTATCTGATATCACTTCACAGTGCACAGGTTACACCCATCACTTTGCAAAAATATCGCTGTATATGTTGTTACACACCCTGGAATTGAGGTAGCCATTACCTCATGAAGTTATCATGTAGCCCTCACTGCATGGGCCACATAACAGTGAGCATAAAGAGCAGCACGCTCAGCCTGATAAACAGATGTGAGCACAGTATTGTACAGCTGAAATTAACTTGAACTTGATGGCTCTTAACATCTGTCCGATGGTGGAAAGATCTCCTTGACTTTGACTGCTGCGAAATCCCAAATCAAAGGATTCCCTTGCATTAGTCGCCTCTCTGCGCAGATTTAAAGCCAACCAGACAAACAACCACCCACTCAAGAATAACGTGACCAACTTCAGTTCACTGTCTACTGCAAACACAGACAACCTCCCCTCCTCCTCATGGCTTGATGCCTGGTAATTTCAGATGCCTACAGAGCCTGCCTTGAGATTCTACTTCAAATCATTATGCTTATGTTTTGCAAAGGAGGATTTCTATGTATCTGTGTAGCAAGTCCCCGTCTACAAACCCCCACCCTCCCTCTTCATTCACTGCTACACACCCAGGCCATCTCAGCATCTGCAGTATCTCAGTGGGATGAGTGATATTAAGGGATTAGCAGGAGATCCTCCATCAGACTTTGGTCGAGGAGCACGATCCCAGGATCACAACATTGTCTCTTGATGTCTCCCTTCTGATTAGTGTCAGATGACTAGGATGAAAATCAGGCCTCCTCACTGTTATTTTCACGGTAGCCACCACAGAAGACTCGAAACACAAAACAAGCAACCACAAATACACATGTGCACATTAAGACGCAGAATCTCTGGAATAATGCATTCAAAGCTCTCACGCCACCAGCCCTGGGCAGTGTGAGCAGCAGTCTACATGCTGTACAGTATGTCCTAGTGTAAGTTACAGTGTAGTGCCTGGGCGTGGTGTTTAGTGAGCTTATATAAGGACCACGGCTGCTTTAGTAACGTCATGATAACAGCTGCCTTTTTATCCTCCACTATTTATGTCAGCTGACTGCTTCTGTTCCACCTACTGCAGCATCTACTGTACTAGTAAAGCACTGCAATACTACTACAGTAATACACGTGACGCCTGCTGAAACACTAAGCATTTCAAAGTGAGAGGATAGCAATAAATGTTATTGTGTGCAGCACAAACAGGAAATAAGTAGTAAAATAATGAAGCATTAAAACTGTAAATCAAAAAAGAATAAGACTGTAGTGTGTATTCCCTTAAAAATCCCCAGGATATTAGCAGTGATTGCATAAGAAAATGTACAGTTTCCCAACAGTCACTGCACTAATCATTACATAATAAATTCCACTGTCTGGTTAGAGGCCTCTATGGAGCTAGTGTGTGAGCGTGTTTCAGCGACTGCACTGTCTATGTGTGTGAGGCAGAAAAACACAGGGCGGCTGCATTTGTTTATAGAGCGTTAGGATTGGTGTATCAGAAGGAGCATTTCGGCAGCATGCATGTGTTTTGATGTGTGTCACCAGCTTGCACCTGCTCTGACCAGCTGAATCTTGAATGAGCAGATCACAGACTGTGTAAACCACTGCCGGCAAATACACCAGCTAACACACACAAAGCATCTATTAATAAGCCATTTTATTCCTTGCTTTAATTTTTATCTTTTCAGTTGAATAAGCAGCAATCCATCATTTGAATAAGTAGAGTTGCCAAAGTAAACATTTTAGGCCAATATCCAGTATATAGACTTTTTCTACTGAATTTCTCTCTCAGCACAGGGTCAAAATTTTAGCAAGGTCTGCACTATTTTATGTTTCTTTGTGAATTATTGTAAGTCTTAGTTTACCAGAAGTATGATTTTTTTTTCAAGCTGGTCTTAATACAAAATTGACCTGCATAAATATGCATAAATAAAATACACTATACCACAGGTGTCAGACTCAAATCCAGCCCGTCTCCTCATTTTATGTGGCCCGCGAGAGCTTATAAACTATTTTATTGTTTTTATAAATTTCGCTTTATTTATTTCCAATAT
>JAUBNQ010000008.1:19882582-19893635 GCA_032353495.1 Ctenopoma kingsleyae | reverse complement strand
CCCCCCCCCCCCCCCCCCCCCCCCCCCCCCCCCCCCCGAAAAAATCCAGATAGGGAGAAGAGGCGGAGCGATGGAAACACGTACAAGAATAAAGCCGAGACGCGCTGGATGTTCATTGACAGCAGGCAGACAGCAGCCGCGAAAACGCGGACTGGAGGGGGGGCCTGTGTGCAGCTGGACCAACGCTGGAAGAGCATCATGCATATTTCATAAGCAGATCATGAGGGGTAGGGGTGGGGGTGGGGGGGGGTGTGAAGTGGGAAAATAAATAGAGAATATGACTAGTGACAGTAAGTGTTACTGCAGGTGTGGCGGAGGTTTCCGGTCACTGCTGCTTTTACGCACTAATACTGTAGACACAAGCTTTGTTGCCAGGTGATGGGAGGGAAAAACTAAGCTCTATATTAGAAAGTTCATTTCTTTGTGTAGGTTTTGTGTGACTGGTCAGACACAGGGAATTTCATCTTCATCTTCCGTTCTGGGAACTTGAGATGGATACTTGAGACAAAGATGGATCAGTTACCTGAGAAACTAATTGACGACACAATCAGGTGTAGCATTTGACACTATTAAACAATTAATCAAGCTTTTTTGTCCCAGCAGTGCACACATTACTGCATCGAACCGTTTCTTACAGCATCTTTTTGCGTCAATCCACTGGAAAAGCTATTCCATGGCCACTATTCCAACCTCATCTTGTATTCCTCAGGTCCGCCTCTCTCAGGCTGCAGTGTTGATAGGATTTGAAGGACAACATTAAGAGGATAGAGCCTTCGCTTCATTAGGGATGTAAGTAAATTAACACAAGTTTAGTGATCTGCCACAACAAGTCAAACAACAAGAGGGTTTGAATTCTGAATGATTCTGATCAAGATTTCATTCAGAGAAACAAACAAACCAAAAACAACTAATTGTTGAGATTGAGAGTTTTATTATAAATACACATCAGCAAACAGAATATCCGCTGCCTACAGGAAATCATGTTTTGTGACGAAATCACAGGTCGTCCTGCAATCGCATGCCCTGAGCCATCTGTACAGTTTATCACTCTGAAACTAGTAAGAACATGCAAAAGGATCAGACGTCTTCTGACCCACATTCAAGTTGGGCCAGTCAGAATGAAAACAGCACTGCAGCACCCAGTTCATCTGAAGCATACTGGAGAAAGACCTTTATGTCATGTCTGGTAGTTTACATAAGCAACTCTGACACATTTTTTAAACTCCATCTTAAAAAAGAAAAAAAGGAAGCTGGAGCTATGTCACATATCTGTATGTGAGGAACCGACATCAGACTGATTTAATCTATTGTTAAGTTGTTAAAGTGTGGCACTGGTCATGAAACCTGTGATGACAAATGTGATTAGTTGCTCAAAACCAGTTACATCAGAACCTGTATGAAATAAATCCTAAATAAATTTGACAGTCTTTGATACAATTAACAAGTTGCAACATTTTTTTTTATTAACTGAGGGCAGTCTGTGCATATCCCACGAGGGTCAGATCACGGGCTCCACCTTATCTCTCGATGACTGTCTCCTATTCTCCAGCTCTGCTTATTGCACCACTGTGACGACATGCTTCTTCCTCTCAGACACCACAGGAACAGTTCCTGGTTTGCTGTGTTTACGGACGTTCCTCTCCCTGGAAAATAAAAAAAAAAGAAGAAGAGGAAAAAGCAGTAAATAACACAATCAACTGGTGACGATATTCAGGAAAGGATGGAGGAAAGAGAGGAGGAGAGATCAATAAACAGAAACGGGGAGGGAGGAACAGATTGATATGAGACGTGAGACTGTTGACCTAACTCCTTTGTCCCTGACGACACTAATGTCCCCTGAATAAAATGCATAAAGCATGGATAGTAAATCATTCACAGTCCAAACACACGTCTGACGTTTCACAATATTGTCAGTAATTAGAAGGGAGACGCACACTGAGCTATGAATCACTGGATAACAGGGCAAACCGGGACAATCAATCCATCATACATGCTGTACATGAGTATGTAAGGCCTACAGAGACCATGTCACAGGGACAGTCCCATCTGTGAGATTTTCCATTAGGCTGCTGTGACTGCATAGGTCAGACCTATCCTGGCAGCAGCCCAAATCACCACCACCTCTGCACAGACACAGAGAGGATTTCATGCCATTCCTGTAGATAAATTAGGAGGCTAAAATCCTATCCCATCAGCTAAATTAATGTTAGAAAATGGAAAATAAACACATACTTCCTACGACGAGCCTCCTTCATGATCCTCAGCTCCTTAGTCTGGTGGTAGATGCTCTTGGGAAGATGTCGGTGATGAGCAATGCGTCGGATCTGCGGGTGATGCTGGAACTTCTCTTTCAGCTTCTGACTGTAGTTGGCAGCCTCCCTCTCTCTAGGGGCCAGCTGCATGACATGAGAAGAGACCAGGATTCAGTGAAATTAAACACAAAAGAGAAAAATATAGAGAAATAAAGGGAAGAGTGATTTGTAAACAAGAACAAGACAAAGTGAGGAGAAGAAACTAAATAAGATCAGGTGAACGGAAAAAGACAAGGAGTGGACCAAGAAGATGTGTTTTAGCCAACTTGACACTTTGTAGTTGCATAAGATGTCCTGCAACTGAAGAAAATCCTATACACGACAATAGAGACAACACAAGTAAATTTAGGAAAAAAAAGGTGCAACATAGAAAGAAGATAAATAAAAAAAAAATCAAGCAAAGCAAATCAAGAAAACACAACCAGATACAAAAATAAGCAGTAAAGCGAGAAAACATGTTGTCTATGTTGTCTAGTGTAGCTTTCTTAAGGTGCTTTGAGCCCTCAGGGCCACCGTAATTGTAACTATAACCTGAAGATGAGTCAGTAGCCTCGTCACAGCTGTTTACTGAAATTAATGGTACTGTGACCCATAGAACAAGTGGGAATTACTTCATTAGCAGCATCTTGGGTTCACTGGCGGCAGAAGACTTGTTTGAGGTGTTTTCTTAAATGTCTTGATCAGTAATGAGTACGTCTAGTGGACAACTGTAAATCTGGACTTTGTTGCCAACGATCAGAATCACGAAATTGTGTTCTTTTCCTTCTGCTACTTACACAAGACTATGCAGATTTAGCTTGTGCTGATCTCAAGTAGCATTTTTTCAAAGTTCTACATCAGTTTTACATCATAAAATGCTTGATAGTACAATAAGCAGAAATTTCTGCTTGCCAATGTCCTCATTCAAAACTGAATCAATGCCTCTTAAAGAGTGAAGACAGCAGCTGAACAACATCCCTCCCTCTCCATCTCTCATAAAAACCATCAGCAGCTCACGCCTGTCTTTGGCTGAGGCTTCCCTCCTCGGAGGCTTTTATTCTAATTAAAAGCAATGATTTGTCTCAGATTCAACTTGTTGCAAAAGAGCCGTTAGTTGCTGATCTTGTCGGAGTAAACTAATTCCCCTGGATACAGAGTTAGCCTGCTAAACGCTATTTGCTGAACCTTAAGATCTGTATGAGAGAGCAGAGGATGATGAGGTGTTACATGTGGGTAACTAGTACAATGCATGTAACATAACTGTCAGAAAGCAGCTGTATGAAATTGCTAACAGGTGAATTTATTTGATTCGGCCTCAACAGAGATGAGCGAATAGAGGTTTTCCTAGACACATTTTGCAAGTTTGAACATTCCCATAAAGGCTCACTACAATGGAAGGTTTTCTTAAATGGGACATAAAGGTTCTTACTGAGGTTCTTTACAAAACCAATCACTTAAATGATTAAATATTGGGCTTGTATCTCTTCAAAAATACAAAGAATATAGAATTTGTGCAGTATCTGGGTTGTGTGTAGACATAAATGCAACTTAACCAACTTCACGTTGCTGAATAAAAGTGATGTGTAGAGTGACAGTTCACAGTAACTGTTTGGTGCGGCTGAAACCAGATTAGTGGATTTACTGTAGTAAATTCTAGTGATGAATCAATTATTCCAGAGTGAAGAAATTAGTTTTACTAACTTCAAAATAAATGGAAGCTGATTGAAGACATTTTACATCTTGGCCTAAAATACAAAGGCTCTAATTTACACTAGAGTCAAAAATGAGTGATGTGCAGCAGCTGACAGAGAGAAGTCCCCATCATTCCAGTCTGATACCTTCAGACACAGACAAAGCCTCGATTCAGCGCTTCAGCATTTCTTGATAATTAAAGACCCTCTGAGTACAACTTCACTGTTAATGCTTCATTATGTTCAGAGTGGCCCACTTTAAGTGATTGGCTGATTTAAACTGCTGATAGGAGCAGCCCTTGTCTGATCTCTTTAAGTGCAACGCTCGCGAATAAATCTTCCCTTACACAGTGACAGTAAAACAAGTGCCAAAAGCGGGGCAATTTTCTACTCCGAAGCTGCATTACGAGAATAAGCAAGAGTGAATCCGATTAGGAATGAAAGATGGCTGTTGGAGATGGCACAGAAATGCCATTGATCTTTATTATTCAGCCATAACTGGGATGTGAGGCACTGGCACACTTCCCAGCGTTTTACAGGAGCTTTATTTGACAGTTGAGCATAACATAACATTAAGGCCATTGTTTCTGCTAACACAGCCTATATAACCTGAATATAATACACGTGGCACTCAATTACAAAGACGTTAAAAATCAGCAGAGATGTACCTAGAGAGTGGTACGGTATTTCAGCTGAATGTTTTGTAGGTGATTTGTCAAACAAGTGCACAAGTTTTGACGTTTTTTTTGCCACAAAGGCCACTGTGCCAACTGGTACATTGTACTTATTGAGAATGATTCCACCCTAAGTCAGCATCCATCAGGGCATTTGGCAACAGCAGTGCCGTAGCTCCTGGCACAGTCACCCACTATTTCCCTGCTGAGGTGGGCACAGAGCCATGGCTGTGTCGAAGAATGCAGCTAAGTCATAAAACAAAATCAGATAATAAACTGGAGGGATACAGTTTAATGTATGTTTGACAGCAGAGGAAAAACAGCTAACGATTGGCCGAAGACACTGATGAGGAATTATCGAGAATCAGCCGAGAAGCAGCAAGTTGCCTTCAGTATGAAATGGTGATTGATGTATAGAAGAAGAAGTGGGACTCACCACTCCTAGTTTCTCAGCTGCGTTGGCCTTCCACAGTCGGATGTTCATTTCGTCAGAGGCGCTCAGGATGTACTTGTTGTCTGCAGACCATTTTATGCAGATGACGTGCTGCATGCGTTTGGTGTGGTACACTTCCCTGCATAAAAAAAAAGATAAAGAAAACAAATAAATGTAGATAATATGAAGTCTGAGTTAGCCTTTTTTCAAAACTGTAGCCAATGTATTCATTATATTACCATAATTTATATAGATTTTTAATATGTATTTTATACATATATATATTTTAACAATTTCAAATCTGTTACCATAATACATAACTCTAATCTTCAAAGCCACGTGTACCATGATGTCAAATAGCAACCAAAACACAGCTATGGTTTTTGTGGTTGAAAAAAAAAAAAATCAAAATCAGTTAAAACAATTCTCATATTTGCTAAGACATCACTGTCAGCTATGCTGGCAGTTTCCGCAGAAGCCATTTTGGCTTATCACAGTAAGACAACTACAATGTCAATAAATTACACAAAGAGTAAGACGTGATGCAATCAACATCCTCTCATCATGGTTATGTAATACAGTAAAAGTAATAACAACGTAATAATACGTATAATAATATGAATTATTAATATGTAATTAATAATATGAAAAACAGTAATACCATCACACTAAACCTATCAAACCATGACCATGACGGTGATGTCTGACCTGCTGTGGCCTCCATCCTTGGGGAAGATACGAATGGTCTTGTCAAAACTGGCAGACACAAACTCCTTCCCAGTGGGGGAGAAGTCAACATCCAGCACTGCGGAGACATGGTCCATGTGCACTTTAACTGGCTGGTTCAGGTGCCTCATGTCATACGTGTAGAGGCTGGTGAGACAAAAACATAATGATCAGCTCTTTCAGTGACACTATTCAAAAGATCCACTAAATGTGATTTTACATATAGCATATGTGTTCCATTTATAGTCAGAATACATAACCATAATATTGTTTTGGTTTTTTGTACAAAACACAAAATGTAGGAAAAAGGGGCCACTCTAAAGTGCTCAATTCATGCCCACTGATGACAATCTAAGCAGTAGGTGACAGCCTAAATTTGAATGATTTCATTCAGAATTTAACAGATTGACTGCAGTAAGCCTCAACTCACTTGTAGTCTTCATTTGCACATGTGAAATGATAAGCTTCCATGGGGTTCCAGCATAATGTGTTGCTCCTCATTGTCATGATAACCTGAAGAAGAAGAAGAAAAACCATATCAGCTATCTTATCGAGGGCAATGTGTTTAAAGAAAAGATTATTTCTTCAAGCAACTGAATGGTGGAACCCTACCTTTTTAAGTGGTGTTGCTTCCCTCATGTCATACAGCACTATGCTTCTGTCAGAGGCACAGCTCCCAAGCAGTTCAGTCTGTGGAAAGTCAAATTATTATTAACTTATATAGATATCAGCAGGATGTTAGCCTTAAACATGTCTGACAATAACCACTTCATTAAGGGATAGCTGCACTTAACTGTGGTGGTAACATTGGGGTTTTTTTTACCTCTACAGGGTTGAAGCGGACAGCGCTGAAGCTGTCTACGCCCCATGTGAATGAACGGATTGGGCTACTTCTCTGCTCATCCCAGATGTCCACCTGCTGGCCACACGTTGCAAACACATTGTCTGTCCAGTGATGGTCAAGTCCTGTGAACACAGTCTACAAGAGACAAGCAGTTTTAACACAGTCTTATCTTTCACAATTACTGCCTTTGTTAGTACTACAGCAGATGCCCATCTGATAATCACACCTTGCCCAGGATAGTGTTAAGTGGCTCCTCTTCCTCTCCATAACCTGGCACCTCCATTTTCCACTGTTTGATTGTTTTGTCATCACCAACCTGTTGCAGCGAGCATGTTTAGATAGAGAACAGAAGTTGAGTGGTCAGCTGATAAAGGGTCTAATGATTTTAATACTCTTGGTAGATTTGAAGGGCAGCAGTCACCGTAAAGAAGGAACTTCCACAATGGCGGACAACCATTCCCCGGACAAAACCTTCATGTGCTTGGAGCGTGCGGACACATTCATGTTTGGTCAGATTCCACACTTTCACCTAAAGATCAAATGAAACGTTATGTCAGTGTCAAGAATGTGCACTTCAAGTGTTAAATCTACAGTGTTACAAATCCAAACGCTTAACAAGAGGTACTTATGTATTCTGGCAGACAGGTACCTCTCCATCGCAGGAGCCTGAGAGCAGGGTGGACAAGGTTTTGGTATGCTTGGCCATGCAGTTCACACCATCTCTGTGTCCATCTAAGGAGGCCAGAAAGGGCTTGGCGAACACCCTCTCCAGCTTAGTGGCATTCAGAGCCCGAGTGTACTCTCTGGTCACTTCAAATGGATGAAGGGTTGGGTCATAGTTTCTAGGGACTAAAGACAGACAGTAGCCACTTGTTCATCAGCTGTCAGAACACTTCACTTGCATCCGTGACAGTCACAAAACTGTAAATATGCAGAGATGTTAATGTTGCATATAGAGTCTCTTTACATACACAATTCTGAAGTGTTGTGAAAGTGGTAATACATTAGGTCTATGTTTATATTATGCATTGCTTAAAATAAGCTGCAAGCTAACTGAAATATTATTTATAAATACTTCACAATTTGCAGTTCAATATATTCTATCTAGCGGTTTACACGTATGTATTTTATTTCACCGTTTACTCCGCTCATATGTCTCATGTGACCCACCACATACATCGTAGGCCTCACAATTTATATTAAACAACCTTAGATGGGCGCTAACTAAATTAGCCTATATAAAACGAACATCTTTCGCAATGTTCTTATTTATCCAAGTTTACAAAGAACAGCATAAATTCTCCAGATTTAATGATATTGTCAAAATATAAAAATATGGCACTAACGTTGATTACTAGACTGTGTGCGACAGCTACTGTTTGGTAGCACAGTGGCTAATACCGTACTGGTAAACAGTTCAGCCACATTTTAAGTTTATCACTTACCACGCTGAATATCTAGTTTTGTCTCCCGGACGTAGTCATCCGGGTTCCTCGACAAAACTTTAACTTTCATTCCGGTAACAGGGTGAAACTATACAAGCACCTGAACATGCGAGTAGGTTAATTTAAACAAGAAAAATATTAGCAACCACTGGTGTGATCACCCATGTGTTTATGACAAACGAGTCGTTGGTGCCGCGTTGCATTGTGGGATGTTCAGTCCTCCAGTCCTCCCGGTTGCGTCAGAAACAGAAATCAAGATGCAACGTTTAGCGAGGTAAAGTCCGGAAATATAGCTCTTCAGCCTTTAAAGCGATTCTCATTTTTTAAACTTTTCATAGAAATGATGATAAAGCAAGCTTCTTTAAGTGGCTTTATTAAATAAGAAAATAAGGAAGATATATATATATATATATATAAAAAAAAAGGTTTAACACAACGCAAAATCAAAAACGTTTAGAAAAAAAGCAGCAGTTTTTAAGACTTAAAGGCTTATTTTATATGAACTTTAACCGTACTTTTTGTGTTTTTACTATGTACTGTCTATGGTGGTGGTGGTTCAAACATTTGCAAACATGTCATCGTCCAAGTGGTTTTGTTTTGAAAGTAAGCGCCGGAAGCAGTGTTCTTTCTGAAGGTAACTTGACATGAGTTCATCGTCGCAGCAAGGTCACGCTGAAAAGCTGAAGAGCTGCTGCTTGACACTTTGGTATCGTTATTACACGTATGTTAGAAACGTGGTTCAGATCTAACATGCACTGAAAATGAGGACGTGTGAAGGAGCTTGTGGCCTCAGTACTGTCTATTCACACTTTGCAGCAGTGACGAGTTCTTATCTGTGTAACAGAGTAAGTTAAGCGTTTAGCATTAACACACAACAGGGTGTTCGCCTTGTAAACACAGCTAGCTATAAGACGCTAGCTAAGTTAATGCCGTGTAAACATGAGCTCCGCTCCAAATCACGGCACCGCTGACGTTAGAGAGACTGGACTGTCCAGCAAAGCCGTCTCTGCTGCGTCATTAGCCGGACACGTTCAGCAGCTCTTCAGCCATGTGAGGATAGAAAACCTGTTCGCGGGACTCAGTGGGGGAGTGGTGTCAACGCTGGTACTGCATCCACTGGACCTGGTCAAAATCAGGTTTGCAGGTACGGACTAAAATTATACCTAAACTACTTCTGTTAAGTGTAATAATTTCATTTATGGCACCTGAAATAGATTTGTTTCATGGCAGTGGTACTGTGCTAATGTGGCTCAACTACATTTCTCATGGAAGTTGTTGCATGTTGTCTTTGATGTCCTTTTGATCATGTAGTAAATGATGGATTGGAATTCAGACCCAAGTACAGCGGCATACTGCATTGTATGAAGAGTGTTTGGCAGCAGGAGGGACTGAGAGGACTCTATCAAGGAGTGACACCCAATGTTTGGGGTGCTGGAGCATCATGGGGTCTCTACTTCTTCTTGTAAGTAAGCTATTAAACACGGCTGAACATGTCTACGTTGTGTCTACAAATCTAGCTTTCATTACCATCAAAATGCTCTGTAACCGTAGCGCGACTTATTCTTCCCCACAGTTACAATGCAATCAAAGGGTACACGAAAGAAGGTCGTCAGACTGAACTGAGCGCCACCGAGCACCTGGTGTCTGCAGCTGAAGCAGGTTAGTCCTGCGTGTTTCCTGCGCACTCACACGATCGGCACACAGACGTCAACAACAGCTAGATAATCCTGGTCTGATAAGGTCTTGGTTGGTACAAATGAGTACATCACCATGTGGCGTAGCGTTTTCATGTGTTGTTTTAAGGTGTGAGGGTGGTGTTTAAATGGAGGCTCAACGAATCCATAATATTGATGTTAAAATATGAAGCGTTTGTATTGTCTAACTATAGCAGACACAGAATCCTTTTTTTAACAATCACCTTCACTTACATCTCATTTTACTGAACCACATAATCCTGTCTATAGGGTTTTGATTTTGAGTTATAGCAACATAAGTTATTTCATATATGAAAGAGCTGGTTGTACTATGTGTCAAATAAAGTCTCTACTGAATGTACTGATACTAGCATCTTTCACACATTTTATTAGCCTCACCGTAACACTTTCGTACTCATTCTCACCTAGGTATCCTAACGCTCACCCTAACCAATCCGATCTGGGTGACCAAGACGCGGCTGGTGCTGCAGTACAATTCTGACCCAACCAGTAAGCAGTACAAGGGGATGGTGGATGCTCTTGTCAAGATCTACCGCCACGAAGGAGTGCCTGGACTATACAAGGTCAGACAGACATTAGTGCATTTTGGATTTCAGTGTAATGTAGTAAAACGTACAATGCTCATTTTAGCTAATGGCAACTAAAAAAAAAAACATGTTGTTTTGTGGAGTATCCCAAGAGGAGGAGTTGTAATACCTCTGTACTGGTATAGTGATAACCCAATTTGCAACACAAACTGACTTTTATCCTGCCACATCAGAGGTAGGCAAACCTGGTCCTAGAAAGCTGCTTGTTTTCCAACCATCCCTGCACTTACAGCTTCTTATTGGCTGAACACACCTGATCCAGGTAATCAACAGTTCCTGCTGTTCATCAACAGCTGTAGGTGAGGGGATGGTTGGAAAACAAGCAGGCCTGCAGCTCTCTAGGACTAGGCTTGCCTACCCCTGTGCTAGACTGTAGGAAAAATATGAATGGATTCACCACTAGAGGGCATTAAAACTCTGGGTTGGCTGTAGTAGAACACAGAAACTTTAATAATGCTCATAACTTTACTAATGATTTTTTTAAAGCTGCACTATACTAGACTTACAGATTGTATTCTTTACATAGGGTTATGTTCCAGGTCTGTTTGGTACATCCCATGGAGCGCTGCAGTTCATGGCCTATGAGGAGCTCAAGAGAGAATACAACAAATACAAGAAAGTGCCTTCAGATGCAAATCTGGTGAGTC
>JAUBNQ010000008.1:19853354-19867408 GCA_032353495.1 Ctenopoma kingsleyae | reverse complement strand
AGAACTGACGGGGAGCA
Source organism: Ctenopoma kingsleyae (assembly GCA_032353495.1). NCBI lineage: Eukaryota > Metazoa > Chordata > Actinopteri > Anabantiformes > Anabantidae > Ctenopoma > Ctenopoma kingsleyae. The sequence continues at coordinate 19,867,391 of JAUBNQ010000008.1, read as the reverse complement.
TTTGAAGGCAGCATATGGACAGTAGATAAAGGATGCAGCAGAGAAAGTTTAGATTGTTTCTTTAAACATGTCTGGCTTTTTATATCCATATCAGCAGGCGGTGTGATCCCTTTTTGTGGAAAGATGAAGAGTTGGTGAGGTGGTAGTTTTCCTAAACACGGAAGTCACATGTTCATCGGTTTTGGGTAGAAATGACTAAATACACAGTAGGGATAATGCAGCTACCGCAGAATGCTCAATGGGGAAAGTGACAATATTTCTGACATTATATATATATAATTTAAGTATCGAGGAAAATACAAGCTACAAAACAATAATAATAACGCTGCAAGCATTAGAGGGTGTGTTTTCGTATATTCTGTATGCTGCTGTATACATGCTCATCCTACGAGGACCCCTGGTGTCTCTGCAGACGCCTGTCTTACTGTACGCAGGAAATATACAGACTGTCGCACAAGCCGTCATTCTTCAATTGTCCACCAAGGGGCGCTGCACCGCCCGTTCCCCCCCTACATGCGTATTCATGTGACCACCGTAGAGAGGCGGGGTTATAATGTGACAATTTAGGTGCTTCTGTGCAACCGAGAAAGTGTCCGTGATAACAGTGCGCGTCTCTCCGCCGCTGCTGCGCTCTGTCGTCCTCTCGCCGCCGATGTAAAAGAGCTCAGCCTCGGACGATCAAATGACATTCGTGACGGATGTGCCGCCGAAAAAGGGGGACGGAGCCGACCAATAACCCATTCATATGAGGTGCGTAAGCTTGTGGCGCGTTATGATAAGAGCCTGCTGAATACAGTAACATTCCTGCAAAGCCGAAAGGTGCTTTAAATACACTTTGGTGTGGATTGTGTGTGTGTGTGTGTGTTTGCTCTGTGAGGGATGCAACAGGATTATTCCGCTCGCACGGGGGGGTGGGGGGGATATTCTGTCCTCCGTAACCATAGTTTATGGACCGAGGCGCTGCCCTGTTGCTAGGAGACCTTTTGACAGCTGGGAGCTATTGAAAAGTAACAGTTAATGCACTAATGGTCTGTGCTTATCTGGCAACCCAAACCTTCCTCTTCCTCCACCGTTGAGTTGCATGGGCGCTGCTCGTGTGTAAATCCCATTGTTTCTTGTGCGTAAAAGACATTTACCACGGTGCTTGTTCTCAGTCACGAAATTACAGTGTAGTGCACAGAACAATGGCTCAATTGTTGTTATTACCAGATCTGTAATCTGTAATCTTTTCTGAGGTGAAAATGATGGGAACTCATTATAGGCCATACCAGCTCCACTTAAGGTGAGTACACAGGTTTCCTTCTACGTGGGACAACTTATTCTACAGTGAGTGAGTGACGTTTCCCTAAGAGTATCCAGAGCAGCTTGGATTTCAGAGTGCATCTGTACTGACCTCTGTTTCCCTCTTGTGCTTGTCGGTATAATCTCACAGGAGACTGTGGGATATCATATTCAGGTGTGTAGCACATTATGTCAAGGTTGTAGCTACACCAGAAGGACTTGGTGTAATTTGGACTCGCAGCTTGTTTTGAGAATTGCTGAGCGTGTTTTCTTACTCTCCTCTGGAGTCTAGCTGCCTGTAGCTGTCACACTGCCTGTGCTCTGCATGAACAGGCCTTGAGAGAACAGTTAGAAGAAGCGTCAAAGGCAACGCCAGTGTAGCTGGAAGAAGGGAGAAGTCGGGATCAGGCTTGATCTGCAGTTGCATCCTTTCACACGTGTGCATGGGAGGATGCCACAGTGCGACTGGGTCGGGTGGATGGACTGAGCGAAGCTGACGTGCTGTTGTGTCCTATCAGGCTGATGCATGTGCCCAGTGAGGAGACGACATTCCTCAGGAGCTGCATAGCACTGCCTCTCAGCAACTACCACCATCCCCTCTTTCTTTGTCCAGGGGAATGCCTTCAGAACCCAGCCTCAGGTATGTGGCCTGGTCCTTCTAATAATACTGCAAATATGGTACATACATGCTCAGTGTCTAATGGCACAAACAGGAAAACCCTAAAGTAGCAGTTTTAATTCACAGTATGTGGACTTAAGCATGTCAGCAGATGTTGGCAAGGAGCCACTTGCTTATGGGGTTAAGAGCTCTATTCTTTATTTTGACCTGAGTAAGATCAATACGTCATTCAATGAAAGTGGCTCCAGTGTGCAGGCTCCGCTTGCATTCTCTAAAAAGCACATATTGTTGTATCGTGGAGGTTAGACAAGGGCAAACCCACCTAGAAGAGGAGCCAGTATTGGTTGTTGTCAACATGCATTAGGCCTTCTCTCAGTACTGTCAGTACAGTCTGTCTGTGGCTTTCATCCCCAACCCTGTTCATTAGCCCTCAATATCCTTCCTACTGATCTTAATCCTTAGGAGTCTAGGCCCATTTTTGATTTTATCTTTATATATCACAGTAAAAACTGTTTGTAAAAATATGCCAATGTTTGGTTTACGTCTTTTTCAGCACATGTATCACTAGACAGATGTTTTTTTTCATTTAGATCTACTGTATCTATATTTTGGACCAAACAACCACAAAAATAACATAAAATCCAAATTGTTGTTTTTCTTTTTCAATACAGTCTATGTAAACAATAAGATTTTAATAATTTCTATGCTACACCATCTTGAACCAGTCAGTTGTGGGTTTGGTGTGTTCCTGAGGGTTTACAGCTCCAGGATAATTTATGTTGCAAGTCAAAATGAGCTACATCATAATGGAGGAACTAATGTAGCTCATTTATGTGTTCTCTCATTGAGCTTTTATATATCATAAAGTTAACCTGATTTATGGTATTTATTGGTTTTTGCACTCTCATGAGATTTGGTGACAATGAGAAAATACAGAATAATGCCAGGGAAATTTTAATTAGCATGGCCACAAATTCCTTATAATAGAATCCACCTTTTATCTCTCCAAAGTCTCAGTGTGTAGGATTTTAGGAATTTCATGTCCAAATCCATTTTTTAGTTTGTTAGTTTGAATCCGAAAGTCTTTCCTTAGAGTTTGGTAATGTGTAGTAGTGGGCATAGTAGCAGCAGGTGGTAGTAGTAGTAGTACGCGTCCTGTTGCCAACAGATAGCACTTTTGGGAATACTATGACCTGGATGACTGAGAAGCTCCACAAATCTACGAGTAGTAGATGGTTTCAACGTGTGACTAATATTCCGCTTCGACTACATGTCCTCTATTTGTGTAGCTGCAGGGAGATGCTGACAGGACAGAGGCTCTGCCAGTCAAAGTCCCACCAGGACTCGGTCCTCTCTGCCCTCAACCAGCAGAGGAAGGATGGTCTGCTGTGTGACGTCACCCTGGTGGCTGGTGAGCAGAAATTCCACGCCCACAAAGCTGTCCTTGCAGCGTGCAGTGATTACTTCAGGGTGAGTCCTGGACCATATAACAGTATGTTCACATTCTATCTACTGTATGTTTTGCATATGAGCATTACTAGCTGAAGATAAAACAAACACTTCCTTTGTATTTACAACGACAACACATAGAATTGTACTATGAAGCTCATATTTGCTATTCTATAAAAGCAGGTATCAGTCAGGCTTTGTAGCCCAGTGCTGATGTAATAGAGGTGACAATAATGTGTTACGTAACCATCTTCAGGAATGGTAGATTGTTAAAACTGCCACAAAACCTGCCTCACGCTACTGCTGATCCTGCTAAAAGAACCGCATTAGCTCAGATTATTAATGGAAGGTTAAAGGGTCCAAATACTGTTTCAGCCAATCTTCTGTGCTGCCAACGATACAAGTCTTAGATAGACTGAAAAGTGTGTTTTTTTTTTTTTTTTAATGGTTAGGTTTACATGCACAGCCAACAGCTTCAGTCTAAATTAAAAGTGCTGGTCATTATTCACAAGCCCACCTGGATTGAGCCCCAGCGTTTTCTTTAGAGGTGTCTCTTGCTGAGGATTCAGTGTGATTCTAGGTGAGTGTCAGAGGTAGCCTTAGGTAGACTCACGCTGTCAAACAGCCAGACAGGAGATTTGTTAAGATGCACTGCACAGGGAAAAGTGCACTGATGAGATTTGATTTAGGGGCACTGAGCAGATCAGAAAGTAGAAATTAATCCCTCTTGAAAACGAGAGGCAGATTAAATATGTCCAAGTTGCCCAGGGATTATGTCTCCGGTGTGTGAGTGTGTATGTATGTGTAGGTTATTTTTTACTGCTCTCTGCTGAGAGTTGAGGGTGGGCGAGTCGCACTCCTCTCCTCCTTTTGTTCGTCCTCTTCACTTTTGTCCTCCATTTGTTCTTTGGGCTCCATTTTTAAATGCTGCTCTTTCAAGTCCCAGCTAAGCTGAGCAACACTGTTGTTGCTGCTCTCGGGTTATTAGATCTGCCTGCTGCAGTAAGCAAGGCAACTCAGTCTGCTCCACTGGTCCTGTGTGGGGCCATAATAACATTATCTTCAGTTTGTCATCTGACTCCACTGCTGGGTTTCATTTAGTACATTTACTGTGAAGATGACTGTGTTGTGAATAGCGACTGTGTTCTCTGTCCCTGCGCCTCTTTCTTTCACACTCAGACGGACAAACACCCGCGTGCACATGTAGCAGTGATTCTAACACGTTATCTAGCCCAGCAGACATGAGTGATTGTAATGAAATACCTGGCCAAGCATGAGTTGTTTACCTGGAACATGTCCTGAATGTGTCACCTGCCTCCTCCAATGCTGTCACATTACTGAGACGTATGGACAGCTCAGGGAGATGTGGCCAAATCAGTCACACCAGCATCACATGGCACCCTCAGCGAGAGCACCCACATACACAAACACACACTAAGTCTCTCCTTGCTTTCTTTGTCATGCAGAGAAATGTCTGCCAGCCAGGACAGAGCTCAGCTACTATTGTCTCTAAGAAATATTCCATGTTGTACGTACAACCTGTACTACATAGGACTCTGACATTGCCTTTACCCCGTTATGAACACAGTGCTATTTCAAGATGGATTGCATATTAGTTTTTTTAGTTAAGTTCTCTGTGCCTGCTAATGTACTGTAGCTTGATGTGATAATGAGATCTAGTTTAAAAAAAGATCCCAGAGTGAAATTTGTCTATGAGGATTTACTTACTCTTACAGTGCATGAGAAAAAACCTTCAGTTCTACATACAGCTGAGGTTTTGTGAATATTTAAAGTTACAAAAATGTGTTCGCCACATTTTCATGCCAACTGATGTCTTGTTGTATTTCATTTACAGTAGGGTCCCAGAACAACTGTAGCACTGATGTTTGAATACTATACAGCTACATATTGTACATAGAACACCATAACTAGGCTAATTGCAGATTTAATTAATTTAGAGATAATAAAAGTCAATAATAAGCAGAGAGAAACACAGAGGCAACAAAATACTGCAGTAAATGCAGCCCACAATACACTTAAAGAAGACTTACATTTTAGACCAGCTTAATCTAACACACTGTTATTTCCCTTAATCCAGAGTAAAAAGGAATTTAAGTATAAGAGTGCAGTAGCATGGCTATGGCTTCAGGCACGCTAACATTACCGCACACCGCTGAGAACACAGCTCGATCGTATGTGCTACAACGTTTCATGGCATGTACTTCGGTATTATTGAAACCAAAACCATCTTTTTGAAATATTAACAGATCAATTCTGAAGTGTTCACTCACACACACTGTATATATATATACATATATGCTTATTTCCGAACTACACGACAGACACGAAGCACTGTTTTTCCCATGCAACTGTCCAGTTTCTCTGCTCAAAGCAAGAAGAAGGACCAGCATTCACTTGATGTGGTTTCACAGGTTTTTCTACACTCCAAATAAACAAAAACAGTAAAAGTCTGTAAAACACTCTGAATTCTTGTAAATGTTGCTCACTTCATGGCACGATGAGGTTTCCGATTTAAATTGCAACAGATGGCAGCTTGAAACCAAAACCACTGATATCAGCACTTGTCTTCAGACAACCCTAGCATCGTGTGACATACCTGCCTGTAAGTACAGCCACAGATCATTAGACGAGCAGTAATGTTTCACTCAGACATGAAAACAACCTCACTGAATATTGTAATAGTATAGCGGGTGCGTGAGTCAAAAGTTCTCTCTGGTGTGATCACCCCAAGCACACGCATCTAAATTTTGCTGTCAGGTCAGCTGCACTCACACTGCAGCATCATGTGAGAGGACTGTAGTGAGCAGGGCTCTGTGGCCCAAGTCAGAGGATCTATCCGTCAACACCAGCGCTCCCTCATCTCCTCTACCAAGGTCAGGAACATTCATACTGAAGGCAAACAGCTCTGCAAACACTCTCAGGGTGTCTTCAACCTCCCTTCTTGCAAAGTGTGGTTTCTCCATCACGTACACTCTGCTTTCTGTTTTCCGCCAATGTCTTTATCCAACCTTCTGTGTCTTACACTCATGCACACACTGACCAAAGCTCAGCCACCATCACACCCCCGGTGGAGCCACAGGCCTTCCCATGTTCATTGGACCAGTGGATTTTTAATTAGTGCAGTGGTGAATCAACAAGGCTGAGCAGGGCTGAGAAGAGAAGTTAAAACTCAGCATGGCCTCAAGCCGTCCCTGTCTCACACATCACCCTCGCAATACAGATGGATGACTGGCCATCAGACAAGGCTGGTGCCTGGTTAAAGTTCATGTGTGCTATGAATCGCGCATGAGGTTTGGGAGGAATGTTGTTTCCGTGACAGAAAGAGACGCTACTCTCTAGAATTGGTCAGCCTGAGGGCCTGAGAGACTTATAATGTAGTTATCTACCAGTCTGAGTAGAGATAGTGCGGAGTGACTGTGCTACAGACTGCTGCTGTGATTTAAAAGATATGTGAAATTGCAAGTTAGCTCGAACACTATCCTCAAGCAAGAATGCAAGAATGGACGTAAATGGTCTTCAGTTAGTTTCCAAAAGTAATTGATGATATCTGTTTGTCACATATGAAGAGGGAAGGAAGAGAAGATACTGGAGGTGATCTTTGTGGTGCCAACATGTGACCCATCAGCTCCATCCTCTCGGTCTTCTTCTCCATAGCGCTGCACTCTGCTGGTCGACCTTGATCACTGGCTCCGCCATCCCCTCATGGTGCGACACCAGTCAATAGCTTTGATTAGTGAGAAGTGAGCTGGACTCATGCACAGCACGACCAGACTGCAGACGCTGCATTCGCCGCTTTGATTTCACATGGAGTGTGGTGTGCACACGCGTGACTGTGTATAGGTGTGTGCGTGACACGGGGTGAGAAAGACAGAGACGCTGTGTAACAGAAAGTACTGATTGTGCTATTTATTCCTGCTGACCTCTAGGGCCAAGGTAGGCAAATCAATAAAATCAATACTGAAGGGCTCTAGGATGTTGCGTCTGGCAGATTTTGATTAACTACGAGGCTGTTTTTATCAGCATGCACACGCACAAAACCGATTTTATGTTATAACAGCTTAGATACATCACATATAATATGATCAGCACACAGAGTCCACACTGAAAGACTGGAAGAATAAAGCTGGATTGATTTTACCATTAGTACCCATGGCTATTGGACATATATTAATCTACTGTTCCATTGCTTTGGCTCAGTTATATATTTTAACCAAAAACATAAAATGCCAGATAAAATGTATGTGAAGTGGTCGTCCCCCAGCTGACCGCTGTGTTTTGGTAATGTGTCATCAGGCCATGTTCAGCTTGTGCATGGTGGAGAGTGAAGCCGACGAGGTGACTCTGCAAGGCGTGACCAGTGTTGGACTAAAGCATGCTCTGGACTTCGCCTACACTGGACAGGTGAGCATGAGCAACTGCCTGCACTGCTGAAAAGACAAAGGTGAGAGAAATGTCTGCTGAAACATCATCTGCAGAATATAAATCAGTGACAGTGGCTGGTTATTTGCTTAGCCTGCGCTACATTGGCTGGCTTGATAGATAGACTGATAGATAGAAGACCATGGCTCACTCAATAGTCCATTCTCTATAGCCATTAGCCTAATTAGCAACTCTTTGGGTATGATAAACATTTCCCCATATGTGTAGGTAAATCAGAGTCATCAGGTGGACACTCTCTTTTTTGCAATGAGAGAAAGACAGACAAACAGACAGGGAACCTTCTCATTGTACCTGAATAATAAAAAAAAAAAGTGTGGTTCATCCAGCCTTCCATTCATTCATTTTCTTGATGTTAGTGATGTTAGTGAGGTGCACTGTGCTTACCTTTCCATCCCATAAACAACAAATAACTCTGTGATCATTACTAATAAGCCACCTTGACATTTATAGTGCCAACAATACTGAGTCCAGTAAGCATCCTAGATGATTGTGCGCTGTGAGGTCAGGAACTTTGTGATTACTTCTAATTCTATTTCCACAGTGGAAATGAGCAAAGCTCAGTGCATTGGTTAGGCAGTGTAAGTGGGTCAACAGCAGGCCTGCAAGCCGCCCTGCTTTGGTTGGCTCAGCTCCTGTCTGCTCAGAGGACATGATAGCAGATGAGATGAGGGCAATATGTTTATCCCCACACCGTAAATAATGACCTACTAAAATCCTTCAGCCACATGTCATAGGCTGGCAGGGTGAGTGAACGGACGTGCTGCCACAGGATGCTCTCGCACGGGACGCTCTCACAGTAACTGAGCTGACTGATAATATAGACCCTGCAGTTTCTCAGAGGATGAATCTTCTGTTTTTCTGTGAAGTAGAGTATGCCTACACATCTCTCATCATAGGTAGAAGACATCTATAGTCTGCCGTACAAGCATGTCCTTTGATTTTGTCTTCTCCTCCAGGTAAAAGCTCGCAAGTAGCAATTGCAATAAATGTCAGTTTATACTAAAGCTCACTTTACTCCCACACTGAACAAGCCATGATGTTATAAAACTGACTTGTACTGTGTGAGGCTGGATAGCTCTGGCTGGAGTGGGCCTCTGGAGTGGAGAGGTGAGCAGGATACAAAAAGCATTGATGTATTAGCTGTTATTATTTTTGGGCTGCCATCATTGCTGCTGTTGCTGACTGTATCATAGACGAAAAGTGAAGTGTGTTGTTTTTGACTAGCTGTTTCCTTTGCTTGTGTAGCAGTGATGTGCTGTTCTTCCTCAGCCTCAATACATCCTGAGTAAAAGAACCACTCACTGCTGCTTTCCATCTTAATACATGAATCTTATGGAAGTGCATGGATCGTCTTGATGGTTAACCGGACATCTGCCCGTGCTTGGCAGGAAATCACACTGTGATAAATTGGAATGTCCACATGCGGCTAATTGCAGAGAAGAAGAAAACGAAGAAGCAAAGCTTGCTGAGATTTGTTTTTAGTGGCTGTTCTGTGGAAAATATTTGATCATTCTAAACAAATTACCTGATGATTTCAGTGGAACTGTTTACATGAAGGCTAGACTGGTAGATGGATATATTCATATTCATCAAAGCATATAATCAGCATAAAGACTAATATGTTTTTCACATCAAGTGGGCCGGAAAAAAAGAATTTGTATCCAAATCTGTTCTGCTGAGATGAAACACACAAGCTGCTTTTTTTTTTCTGTTTTCAGAAATGCTAAATAACGAGTAGACTTTAGCCAGAATGATACCCCCGAGTGCTACTAAACTATGTGCAGCCTGCTGCTGTGCAACAGTAGTGAGAGGCGAAGGAGGCAAATGATGAAGTCCGTTTTCTCACTTTCACTACTGATGCAGTCACGGTTCTGTGGCTATGTAGGGCAGTTCTGCTGAATGGATTATCAAAGGCTTGTCCCTGCCTTTTTAAACCCAACTAAATTTTATTTGAGGCAGGTGAGCCCACGGTCTGAGAGGTTACATGATGCATGTTTAACCTGATTGTGTTATCATTCTTGTGAGTAATGGCATATTTAACTTAATGTGGTCCTGTTAGTTTGCTCAGAATAGGTAAAAGAAACGGGGCGGTTTATTCTCAGAACACACTACTGTACCTGGCTCTGCTCCCGAAAGCCTAAGAATATGTGTTGGCTGTGTTACAGGCCTTGCTGTTGCATATGGACGGGTAATAAGGAGGGAACAGAAACAGCAGATCATTTCAGCTGCTGTTTACGCAGCTCAACAGGAAACATTTTGGCAGAATCAGTGCTGTAATAATTGCCTGAATATGTTGCCACTGTCAGGATGATAATGTTGAATCAAGCACATTGGTAGAACAGTTTTTGTTGTGCCGTGCCGTCTGTCATCCTCACTTTCCCACATGCTATTATACCATCTGTAACATTTTGAAATAACCTTCAATACACAGGTCGATAGAATATTCAGAGATGACCCTAACCCCAGCTAAAATATTCAATAAAACAAATAGATAAATGATGAAGAAAGTTACAACTCACCTGCAGCATAATTCACTACCCGTTAAAAAACCCCCACTGATATCTACCTAGGAATACTGTGCTTTGTTAGACGCTGTAATTGCTCAATAACAGACACTCACCAAACACAAATGGATCAGCTCCACGATAGCAATTTACATATCTTAATGTGGTTTTTTACACTACTTTTGCTGCCAATCTCATGTCCTCTGAGCTACCACTCTCACAGTTATTACACAGTTTTGCGTCTCAATTATCCGGATCGACGTTTGGTAGAAAAAAATTAAGTCCTCATATTCAGAAAGTAAAATAAATAATGACCTTGTTTATCTCTGGCCAGATTCTCCTGGAGCCAGCGGTGATCCAGGACGTCCTGTCTGCAGGCAGCCACCTTCAGCTGCTGGAGCTCCTGAACCTCTGCTCCCACTACCTCATCCAGGTATACACGCACACACACACACACACACTCAGTTGATCTGATCATGAACTAGGCCACCCTGCTGCTTATTTCATATACTTTACTTTATATATTATATTATACTTTTTTATACTTTTTGTACCAGTTGCTAGTTACCTAGGTATCTTAACTCTCTGCTGCCCTTACCCTTGTACTGCCATAACAATGCAAATTTCCCACTTGTGGGACTAATAAAGGTTTATCTTATCTTATATACTTTATACAGATAGATCTAGATCTAGTAACGTCACCCTACTGTCCTCAGATCCCTGCCACCTGTAATATAGTGACACTATATTCTACCGTAGGAGTCCTTACACTTGAGTCACAATAATGAACTTAGCTATAATGTGCCATCTGGTGGCTGGTATTGGCTAGTAGTCCATACCAAAGTCCTGAATAAGTAATGAGACGTTTTCTGTTTATTCATCTCATTAACAAGCTTGTGTGCTTAACCCAAGTCATATCAGCTGGCTGATATATTTTCTAGTTGGTTAGAGAACATATTAGAAGATATGCTAAGACCAACACTGATTTACAAATACACACTAGCTTTAATAAGTCAGAAATATCAGGATAACCCAATATGATGGATATTGATTTGCAGAAATCAGTTAATTGAATAGGCCTACTGAATAATTTAAAGTGACAGTACACCTGCTGTGTTTTAGCACTGTGAGCTTTTTAGCTGGAATAATGTTTGTTACTAGTGTTATTTGTACAATGTTCATCATTGTTGTTTTTTTTAAATAAAACCTTAAATCATAAATTATATTTGTTTTAAATCCTGATTCATGCATTTCAAAATAAAATACACCACATACATTTAGAGTAGAATAGCAGTAGTAAGGAAATATAGTGATTTCAATTGGAAAATGTCCACTCAACCACTCAAAACCTTGAGTGGTTGAGTGGACATTTTCTGGATGTACTATGTTATAACAGGTGGAACAAAAGTACAGGGGATGGACTTGCTGGTATTTGTTTGTACTGTACTGCCTGTGCTAAAGATCAGCCAGAAGATGGCAGCCTTATTCCAGTAGTCAGACCTCATTCTCTCTAATTTGCACCTTTTCGCTATCTGTCATCACATTTGGCATCTGTAATGTTGTAATGTTGTTTAACTGTCACGGGACTTTTAAATTGATTCGAAATCAAACCATTTGGTGTTTTTTACCTTACATAAAGGAACAACTAATGGAATCTGATCTAGCTCTTTTCAAATTTGGGGGCGAGGTGATGGAGTGGTAGCTGTCAGGTTTTCCGATCTACATTAGTTACCATGATGTACTTTAACCACACTTGGTCTGTCAGCTGTCTCTGAAGCCTTTTCACATATGGAAAAGGTGAAGATGTGCATTCATCTGTGTGTTTTGTATATTCATTCTTTAGGAGCTGAGCAGCGTAAACTACTTGGAGCTGTACCGCGTGGCCGACCTGTTCCACCTCCCCTCCCTAGAGGAGGCTGTGGTGGGCTTCCTGGTGGAGCATCTGTCTGAGCTGAGCCAGAACCGGCAGGACGAGGCCCTGCAACTGCCCTACCGCCTCCTCAGGGAGGTGCTGAAGAGCGACCGCCTCACCTCCCTGAGCGAGGAAGAAATATGGAAGGTGTGTGTGTGTGTGTGCGAGTGTGAGTGTAGTCACAGGTTTTTCTTACAGCTAGAGGTATGAAGAGATGCGGTATAAAGGTGTTAAAGTTTAGTGTTATGGTAATGTTTTGAATAAAAATAAAGTGAGAAACAGTTACCTCTGCTTGTAAACACACACACACACACACACACTATAGAAATGCATGGAGCAACACATAAAGACACAAATGAATAAACAACACATGAACCCGTCATCTTCATCTCTCTGTCTGTATCACTGAGGATACGACTGTTTCTGACTGTATGTGCGCACGTGCGCGTGTCCACGCCTGATGGACTGCCAGCACTGTGGAGTGAAGCGGCAGTGTGGGGTGGGGACTTGCCGTTTTGACTGTTCATTTGCACCAATCAACCGCCCCCACCCTCCACCTCACCCTCTCCCTCCCCACCTCTCTCCCTCTCTGTCTTTCTCCTCTTCTCGTCTCTGATTAGGCCCACCGCGGCTCCATCAGGGCCCCAATCCCCCAGCTGTCACTCGGCCGCCCGTCTGATTGAAAACAATCAGGCCTCTGATGGCACAATTACCCTGACCCTTTAGCCAGCCGCCGCCGCCATAATCAGCCTCTGATTAGGCTGCTTTGGGCCTCCTTCACTTCGCCTAGAAGGTTAATTTGGGCATCAGACGGAAGCGAACAGCAAGCGGGGGCCGTCATCCAAAAGGGTGGGGGGTTTGTGGCTGCCAATACCAGACCGATATAGCTTAGCCGTCAATCATCGTCACTCAAAGTTTCTCACGCTCTGGAAATCACATTTTCTCTGGCTTTGTTTTTTTTTTTTTTCCTCTTTTCTCTCTCTTCTTTCTTGCCATCCTTTGCTCTGCTTTTTTTTTTTTTTGTAGCTTCCCCCTCCCTTTACCTCCCTCACCATTGCTTTCCCCCGCTCTCTCCTTTTCACTCTCGCACGCACACGCACACGCACTCTTTCCTACACTTTCTCTTTCAGTGCGGAGGGGAAGGAGGGAGAAGGAGTTGATTTATTCTGTGCCCTGAGGAAGTTGTGTGATGCCGTGTGACCTTCACAGTCAGCTGCCATAGTGCGCACACACACACATACACACACTGTCACTTCAGAGCTATGAAGAGGAGAGAGGCGGGGTTGAGCGATAGAGAGAGGGAGGTAGAGACAGGAGAGTGGCACAGATACCAGAAGAAGACAATCCTGACTTGCATCTTTAGAGTTGAAAGGAGAGGCAGTTTTGTTTGAGGAGCTAAGATAATGTACACAGTAAGTAGCTGTATATACATCACAACCATATTTCCAGTGTGCTACTTTGGAATTTGGAGTTGTCCACTGTCGCCCCTTGTTTTTGCCAGTCACCTTTTGTCCCTCACCAAACGTGCTTTTTTTTTTTTCCACTGTGCTGCGTTGTCAGTCTCTGCACACATTATGTTAGAAACCACTTGGTTTTCCTGATAATGGTATCAGTAATCTCCAGTCATCTCGCCCACATTCACACCTCGTTGCAGCTAAATAACCTTCCGCTGCTCTCAAGTTCAATTAAATCCCTTCTCCACAACCCAGTTCGCCTGCATTAAACAAAGGAGGGCGCCTGTGGATATTTACAGTCTGTATATTGAATGCTGCTGATTAATAAATGCTTGTGTGTGTGTGTGTGTGTGTGTG
>JAUBNQ010000008.1:19813790-19830884 GCA_032353495.1 Ctenopoma kingsleyae | reverse complement strand
ATCCCATGGGCAAAATACTCAGCGGCGCAGCTAGGTCCGTAAACACAGCTGGAAGTGATACACAAGGCGCACCGGAACATAAGGCGCACTGTTGATTTTTGAGGAAAATATAGGCTTTTAAATGCGCCTTATGGTCCGAAAAATACGGTATATATATATATATATATATATATGTATGTATATATAAGCTTACCAAAGTCATGTGAACTGGACTGCACCAAGGTCTCCAACCTGTAAACCTTTTGTCTGAAATTTAGCAAAGAGCAAATAATGTCACTGACACAAAGTATGTGTGAATGGCGGACAGTGTTTTGGTACTGAAATCACGCAAATCACTATACTGCTATGGTATTTCAGATTAGAATGGGTGTAGTGAAAAATTTTGCAAACTTGACTAAGCACCATTACCCATCTTTACTCACCTAAACAGACAAAAGAGTAGTTTGGTAGATTCTACCAGTGCTGTCTCTGTTACCCAAGGGAAGCCAAAAATCTCCACAGTGTCTGTCTCATAATCTGCTGGGGCTGGGTCAAGTTGCAGCAGCAGCCTGCAGATGGGATGCATTCACATCAGTTAAGACATTCTTTAATAATGTTCTTCTGCTAATGAGACTTCTACTGCCAATCATAGAAGTGATTGGAATTTCTGTTTGGTATTTACTGCATCAAAACTGACATCTGAAAACTAAAAAACACCAGTACGCATTTCCAGGAATTTTCTTTTTTCATTTCTTTGACACAATATAGGTCAAGTGAAAACTGCTGATTTCCAACGAGGGAAATAGTGTTTTGTGATTATGGTGCTTTGACAACTATTAGCTATACCTCTTCAGGGAGCCTCTAGCAGTATATCCCTCTGGGGACAGTGGTCCAGTGGAGTCGTCTTTTGTTTCAGAGCAGCAGAAGCATGGTGGTCGGGCTGGTGTCAGCTCACACAGGCTGTCTGCTGCAGAGGGGGAAACTGGTGGCGTGAGAGACTGGCTGAAGTCTTCTGTCATCCTGTCAGTGCAGATTAAGAGTCACCTTTTATGACAAAATATACATATACAGTACATATACAGTACACACACACACATATATATATATATATATATGCTGAGAAGATTGTTACACAAACCTGAAGTGAGATAAAAGCAATATAGCAAAAGTCAAATGCATGAAACTGAATATAAGTAGGGTTCTTGTACAACATATGAGGATTACAATACAATACATAAAGAAATAGGTCTGACAAGTGTAATCTCAATTTTTCTATACAACATTAAGCCTCTATTCAGCTGTTAGAGATCCACTGTGTTCTCACTTAAACTAACCTTCACGATGTCTCTTTGCTTCAAAGCTAAGTTTACAGTCAGCTAGTTTAACGTTAGCTAGTTTAACCTAAACAGGGACCTAATGTTACTGCACTAGATGATACAGTTTGCTTAGCAGAAAGACGTGATATTACCCGCAGTAATTATAAACAATGCTAACTTTCTAAAATTTGCCAGCTCTGTTTGTGTACGTTACGGCGATATGGTCACGATTAACATGTAATATCTGTTTATCCTTAATGCAGTTGATGTTAACTAGTAAACTGAAAGAACGACATTTCTGACTAGTACACACAGCCCACGTGCAAAGACGCAAATATTATTAAAAGCAATGACAGACCTTGTATTTCGTCCTCTTATACGGCGTTATATTCCATAAATCTGAATCAAGGTATGAAGATTACGATGTCGCCATTGTTGTTTGGGTATTCGGGCTCTCCCGCGCGTTTACACTGCGCAGGCGCACAATCGACCCGAGCTCGATGATTGGTCGGAAGTTTCACAGTGGGCGTGGTTTAATCGCATCATCAGTCGGGAGAAACGAGAGGTCTCACTGCTCCGAGCTTCCTTCGTCGCTTTACTGTCCCAGGTGTGATGCTATAATCATCGGTTTTTTGCATTAGTTTCCTACTTGTTTATAGTGAAACAGCAACTGCCTTTTTGCTTAATTTACCTCTAACTGACAGCCTTAAGCTCCGTTTTTATCTATATCAGAGTACAAGCATTTTAATTAACATGTCTATTTGGTCAGTTGTAAAGTGGACATTTAACAGACACCACCTGATATAGGAACCAAAGAAAGATACACGCAAGTAGCACTGCTTAATGTGTCAAAAATGTCTGAATTACTACAATTAAAACATCGTTTAACTAGTTTGTTGCTGCTAATTACGGAGTGAGCACCTGCTCCATGCCACACATTTTCTACAGGTTATGATAATTTCAGATTTTGTCCCCCTCAGTCTCTCAGCAGTGGTCCCGCTTAAATTAACACAAAATAATGCGGCGGTTTAAGTGGAATTTTATTTTCACCGCTAACCCTAATTTCCATATGCAGATCTGTCTCTCCCAACAGTCCCTCTCGCCATCACACCATTTCTCGCATTCTAATGCATTCTCACATCTTTACAAAATCCCCTCTTCCGCCGCGCGTCGTGGATGTGCTCGTTTTACCGACTTGCACGTCGTTATTTCTGCACGTTTTACTTGTCCAATAAGGAGATGCACGATAAATGCGGTCTTTTGCATGGTCTCATTTGCCCGTTTTATTACCAGGACTCAGTGGAGACAATAAAAACGGACGCGTCGGGAGTTTTTTTTTTTTTTTTCTTTACGATGCATCGACCTGCTCTGCTCTCAACAGGAGGCAGTCCGTCTGTGTGCACGCTCTGAAGCCTGGATGAGAAAGGTAAATGCTTTCTTTCCCCCGCTGAACCTACGCTACAAACCCATTCAGTCCTTTCTAGGCACCGTAGTACATGGAGGGAGTGAGATTTGAACCGGTTTTACTCCCCCCCCCCTTCCGCTCCTCTCCTGTCCTGTCCCTCAGATGTAGCCTCTGCCTTTCAGACATTGGACCAGGCTGGATTTTCATGTCTGTGTAAACTCAGTGACAATATTCAGAACAATTTGATACCTGACAACCTCATTCAGATGTGTGTCCAGCCCTCTTTATTTATTCTGAGCAATCTGTGAAATGATGCTTATAACATAATGGCTGAAATGGAGATTGTTTAGTAAGCTGGAGTTATTACTTGCATCTTTTTGAGCCTCTCCCTCAGCAAAGGAAATGATGCTGTGGTGAACATATAGACACTGAGACACTGTAAAATGACATAATAACCAGAGGAACGCACCTATATAGGTGTTTCTCATCTCTGTTTAAATCAGCTCTTGTACAGGTTAGAGCCGTGCTGACAACAGACTTTTTTGTTTTTAGACATTTTGCCTTGGTAAGAAATGCAAAGGTGTAACTAACAATTAACAATGGCACTGTTAAATTCAGGTATTAAGGTCACCCCAGTGCACCAACATGCACAAAACCACAGTCTGGTATATCTCAATGCAATGCATCCCCTTAGATAACAAATCCACGTTCAAGAAATAGTTGTGTCCATGTATGTCCGTGGAAATGATTGGTCAAGTTTGTGTGTGTGTACACGTTAGATTTTGTGGACAAATTCAAGTTTGATACCTTTGCTGCGAGGCCATTTGGCCATTCCTCACAACGTCAGGTCTTGGAGGGTTAAGAGTTAGTTTTAGATTTAAAGGTTGATTCAAGGCATTCAGTTATGATGGTTACAGTTAGGGTAAGCTACGTGGGGAATGTCTAAGGTCAGTGAATGTCCTTGCAGCTGCAGAGATACACAGTGGTGTGTGTCTGTAGGCCTCTGTAACATCAATGCAGCAATGAAACAACTGTGTGGCTAGATGGCTTAGCTGAAAACACCACGTTTCTGGGGTCTTCAGTGAATTGACAGAGTGGCCAAGCTGTGTTACTACAACTTCTGTGTGAGAAAGCCCTCTGGAATGGAAGGGTGAAACGTAGTCAAGGAACTAAAACAAGTCCAGTTGCTATTGGAAAAAGAAAACCTTTTCTGAGATAACTTCTGTGTTCATCACATTATGCACACTGGCCCAAACAGCCGTGGATTAGAACAGAAGTGGCTATACATTATACATGTCCCAAACCCAAGTTGTTTTTATTATCTAGATTTGAGTCACTGAGTCCAGTATCAGTTGGAAAATTAAGAAATTGTGTAGGATTATTTGATTTTATCTCTGTTCATGTGTGTGTGGAGATAAGAGACTGGAGAGTGACGCTAGTTTGCATACTCGATGGGCCCAAAGAATGCGGAAGCTTTTGGAACATCTGGGAAATTTTTATGGTTGGAATCGGGATTAACCAATGTGACACTGTAAAAGCTTTATAGAAATGAGCAGTGTCTTGTTATTGGGTATGAAGTTCTCCTGATGGGAATTAGGGGAACTGTATAGGGTTTTGTACTTATGTTTACACTCCACTAATAGTATTATTAATTACTGTATTCAGTTATATTTTTGTGTCATCTAAATGTCATTAAAAAACGCAGTCTATACATATCCACACATTCTCCATCCGGTATTGTAATGTCATTGTTGAAATATGTTGTCTATTGCTGTTACAACAGCCGCAGAAATGTAAGTTTCCCAGCAAAAATCAGCTCTGTTGAACGCTGCTAAATATATTGATAAAGGTAAAGTTTGACATTTCTACCAGCTAGCTTTTAAAATATGCCACAAGAAGGTTCAAAATGAAATTTTACTGTTATTAGACATTTAAACTAATCATGATGTTTATGCTTGACCTCTGTAACTTTGGTCGGTGAAATAATCTGGACATTGTATAATAATGTTATTGTATGACTGGTAGTTTGACCTCTGGAAATCCTGTATGATACAATTGCACCATTAACTCCCCCTCTTAAGGAGTATAGTCAGAGGCCTGTAATGACTTTGCATAATGAGTTACATTCTCTTTTTTCATTGGCTATGCTTTCTAAAAGATCTCTGTATTGTACAGGGAAGAGTGCTAGTCCCTTTTATCTCTAGAAAAAAACCCTTGTGGCTACAGTTTGATCAATTAAACTCCTGAAAGCACCCCCCCCCCTTTTCATTACCCTGCCTGAGAGGAATATAAAGTTATCAGTCTTCCCAAGCGATATGAGGACAGAAATAAGTAGTTTGTCTATAAAAATGTCCACGTACTTTATCAGCGTCCCAGTAGGCCCTGAGGCCCTGACACTGTTCAATGTGGCTCTCCTGTACTCCAGTTTCACGGGCTCTTTCTTCCTCCCTCCCTCTCTCCCTACTTACTTTGTCTCTGCCTGAGGCCTGCTCCTCTCTGGGTGGGGTATACGCTGCTGGGCCTGCATCTCAGCGGGATTGACTGGGGCTCGAGCCCCAAGTGAGGTTATCGATTTCAATCAGCTTGGGAGATTGGAGCTGGATGATGTAGACTTTAAACAGTGGTCAGCTGCACTGTGTGTTGTTTTTTGGGGGGGGATGCTGCAGGAGGAGGCACTTTGCTTTTGACGATAAGTCAGATAAACACAGAAAACAGCAGAAGAGAGATCTTAATCTTCTAGTTTGGAGTTTAGCTGTCTGTTAGTGGTTGTGTTAAAGTGGACCGAATATATCCAAAAAAAGAGAAACAGCATGCTGCTGCTACAAACTGTTATTTTCATTATCAATGAGTCATTTGATTGTTTTTATTAGTAGTAAATAAGTAATCAGAAGTACAAAATGTCCATCAGAATATCCAGAAGCCAAAGTTTTCATATTCAAATAGCTCCAGCCAACAACAGTCCCAAACAAAAAAAAATAGCTTAACATCAATAGAGGTTAAGACAACCAGAAAATGGTTACCATCACTTTTGTGTTGATCCATTAGTGAACCAATTAATCAACTAGCAGCTGTAGCTCTACACCAGTCAGGCACAAGACTGATACGTCCTGGTGGTTTTAATGCTGTTGTGGACAGGTGTCTGCGAACGGGGCCATGTAGCTGCAGGGTCCCTACTGAGTCCTGTTCACCACAACTTTCAAGCCACCAGGTGGATTTATACCTGCGGTTGATCAGTGTAATCAAATGCAGCCATTTAGTGTTTTAGGAGCCATGTGTGTCAGCAAAAGAATACAGAATACCACAGTTAAACAAATGTAGTAAATAAATTGATCAACTTCACAGATCAGAACAAGTATCAGTTATCAAACCAGGGAAATGATCCTGGTCCAACGGGGCACAGGGTGAGTTTCTTGTTGAGTAGAGACTGAGAAGAGAGATGTGACAAAAATTTTGTTCAATCATCGTTCACAGGAAAAGTGAAGGCATGAAGAACACTGATAAAGTTCCTGTTTTGCTTAAAGAGGGAAGTTAGTTCACACAATGAGAGCGCTGCTGTTTTTCTACTCTCAGAAGCATTTGCATCAAGGCCAGGAGATTAAACGTGTGGGCTGGGAACTGGAGAGAGAGTGTTGTCTCGCTTGGGGGCCCTGGTGCCAGAGTTCTAGCTTTCATCGCACTGGGTGAAAGATTTCTCCTGGACGTTTCACTCTCCATGGCTACAGGTGGGTGGTTCGCATGCTGTAGGTGGCAGCCGCTGTGGATTTCATGCAAAAGTACAGAGGAGGTGGCTGTGGGCAAATTGTTTCGCAATTGACGATGTTTAATACTCAGATGCTGAATCCCACACTATATAAAGACATTTGTGTTGTTAGATGCATTTGAAGTGTTATGGTAATATTTAAAATTGTAGGTGTTTTTTTTTCTAATATACAGTAGATATTTATATGATCAGTTTTAGACTTATATTGAAAGAACTAATGAGAAGTTAGAGTAGGATGCTACAAAATGTTGAATTTCAATTTACAGAACGGGAAAATATTGTCTGCATGAGGCGGGTCAGAGCTGTGATGATTTGTTGATTCACTGATTAGTGGGTCAACAGAAAAACATTTCAGTCCTTTTTTAAAGCACAAAGGATGCAAATGTGGTCATACCACTTGTCAAATTATTATGCAATACAGTGTCCTAAAACATAGATGATTTTATACATTTGTAAAAAAAAAAAAGGGTTTGTAAATGCATTTGAGCCCTTTAACACTATACTTATCAGTCGTTTTTTTTTTAAGGCTCCATGTTGAGTGCAATGCTTCTGGTGCTTGGCTGCCTGCTGCAGAGGAAAGTAGTGACCACAGAGGGGCATCGTGGGACCAACCGCCATGTTTTCTATGCCCTGCGTATGGACGGAGGCATCAGAGCTGCCAGAGCTCTGGCCATGCAGCATGGACTAGAGTTCATAAGGCGGGTCAGTGGATCTTTAAAACCCCTGTTATTACCCCCACCTATGGGCCTACAATTAGCATTTTCCAAATCTGGTTACTGAGTGTTTTTCCTTCTGCTGAGCTGCCAAAGTGCTGACTTCTATTTCCCATTTGAGGAATATCTGACTTTCATTAAATTACAGCAGCATTTCTCAGTCTTCCACATCTGATCAAAGACACATAGAGTAGCTTGTCCACAGTGACACACATGCACAAAAAGACACATACTATACATGCACCTGAAAAGGGGCACACGCATACAGTACACGCACTTGTCCAACCTTAGTTTATGCCTTTGAGAAACTCCTATGTGTGGAATAGGCTCCAGATGAATGTCTTTGGAGATGACTGGGTCTTTACCTATTTGCCTGAGTTTTAATCTGTCATGCTGAAATCTTTCCATTTGTCAGAAGACTTGATGTGATTTATCCACATCAATACTTTAAAGGTTACTTTGGTTGTTGAGTCTGAAAGTGTGTCAGCTCCCTGAAAAAATGTTCTCTGCTGCACTAAAAAAATAAGGGCTCGGAGCAGGTCTTGGTTAGGTGGAATACAGTAGTTCTGCTCTTTTTTTGTTAGAGTGAGTTCAAAGAGGGGGTTTGGGGGTATAAGAGATTTTGAAATGAACTTCTGATTCTCTTTTATGAAAGATTCACAGTCGGAAAGATTTGAAAGGTAAGAGCCCTTATGAATTGACATCCATTCCTGCTGTGCGCTGTTAAATTCAGGATTTTAAAAGGGAACTGTTTATGTAACTTGTTCTCAAATGTAAGAACATAGTAATCAACATAAACACTTTAGATAAAATGTACAGTTTGTTTAAAGAACATATCGTAAACAACTCATGATGAAAATACTTCCCCTTAAATACATTGAGGAACTTCCATAAAATGCATCACATACATACAGTATGGACACTTTTTTATTTTAACAGTATAACAATTAAAGCAAAATAGTTGATGTCTTAAAGTTTTTAATTCAATTTCCAGATATTATGTTTTTCCTTTTCATAGTTCTGTATATAAATGTGTATAGGTAGATTCCTACAGAACAGAAATCTGAGAAAATATTCTTGTATTACCCCTGCGGTGTGGTGTCCAGGAGTCCCCACGAAAGGTTTTAGTTGCACTTCATTCATTTAAGGTGTAGTCTGATTTGTTCTTTGTTGGCAGATGTACATTCCTCCATTGATTTTGCTCATGGCAGACAATCAGAAAACTGTGATTTGAAGTTATCGATGAGTAATACTGGAGGTGTGTGAGCGTGTGTGTGTGTGTGTGTGTTTTGACATTATTGATAAGAGTCAGTGGGAGTGTCCGCTGGCCGGGTGTGAGGCTGTGTGCAGCGCTGGCTCTGGGGAACAGGGACTCAAGCTCATTTCAACCTTGGCCCTGGTGCCTCCGATACGGCTGCTGCCTAGATCATGAATAAAACATCTGTTTGACCTTTATCAAGAGTGTATTGGACAGTCCACCCCTGTCTCTGTCTTTCTCTCTGCCTGTCTCTCTCTTTCTCTCTCTCTTTCCCTGTCCCTCATGTATGAACACAACCACCTCTCCCTTTTCCTGCAGTCTTTCCTGCTCTTATTTATGCACCACTGATCATCCCTTGATGCAGTGATAACTTGAAAAACAAAAGCAAATACATTTTTCCATTTAGACAATCACACTGTCTGATAAACATCTGCGGTCGCTGTAGGTTTTTTACTTTATTTTCTGCTTTTTACATTTGTGAAATGGTGCAACCCTGCAGCATGTCAGAAATCAGTGATAGGCGGCTGTGATGTTGTAGTGGTCCATTGTCAAACATATACAAGAAGTGTGCTGGTGTGTTAATAAGTTGTCCAACCCACAAACACCATATCCTGAGAGAAGACCCAGACAACCCCCACTTTCACAATCCCCCCAGGTCCAATCTGCTGACTTGGCGGCTGCTAGCTTCTTCTACCTGTCTGTCGCCAGAGGCTGATGCTAAATGTCACTGACACTAAATCGCCTTTGTTAAGTCAAACCTACTTTAATTATGTCACCTGTGATTTGCGCCTTGCGTGTGGCAAATATTGTATATCAAGAAGAAGACAGCGCTTGACAATTTGCTATGATATGTTTTTTTTTTCTTTTTTTGTGAAAACAGTGAAGTAGAATGAAAAGTCTGACAAGCCCAACACTAGCTGGGGAGGATTGTGATATCTGCTGGCATTCCAGTGGTAATGCCGCATGAGTGGAATGGGAATCAAATGTCTCCATGCTGGCACTCAACATATTGTTGGTCTCTTTGATTTAGTGTACAGCATCCAGGAAAATGTCATCTCATCTCTCCGTTGTGCATACTTGACATATCCATTTTGCAACTGTAAAATACAAAGAAAAACAAAGCAAAATACCCAAGCTGATGTCTTTATGCCACATGGACAGATTTACTGTGATGCATTGCAGCAGCATTTTGCAGGTGCCTCATTGGTAGCAGATGCACTGAAGTTTTTCATGTCAGTCTATGTGATTTTTAAATGTAACAAAGAGATAGAGTTGATCTGTCCATATTTATCTTTCACTTGTCTTACTCTTTGCACATTTACAAATGCTTTAAAATCCCTCCTACCTCTTTTAAATTAGAGGCTAAATCTGCTCATTCTGAATTAGATGAGGTGCAGTGAAATGTAGCTCAATGTAAATAAAGAAGCAAACCCAACAAATGCACCGCGCTCAGGGGAGCTCTTGGTTGTAATTATTACGGCTGCGTGACAGTGCTGATGTGGATTCAAAGATTACTGTCACACAATGGTGAGTCTCATCTCTAACCAAGGCTGTGGTGGTGTAATGCAATCATTACGAGCCAGAAAGAAAGAGCTGCTCTGACTAGACAGGTAATGGCAGCCATTACAGGTGCAGGGTTTCACACGCAACGAGAAAGCACAACAACATGATCGCGATCTAAAATAAATGATTTTCTGTCTCGTTTTATACCACCACAGAACAACAGGACGGCGACTTGATATTAAACGCTGATTAAAAAAAGAGTCTCAGCTTGCAGGCTTACTTATAATACACTCGACCTAGTTTTAACTTGCATCACATACAGCATTTTTAGAGCTATTATTTCTTGCTTACTTAAGAGTTTGCAAATCCAATTGGAGCCAGATTATGTCTTTGTGTTGTTTTGTTTTTATTTTAGCTGCGATCGCTGCTTTAGGAATTAGGTACCTGTATTTGTATATCTAATGTGAAAGCATGTCTACTCATATGACTATAGCATATTTGTGAGGACTAGTTTGACTTCCAGCCCTTGGGAGTGAGGAAATTTTGGAAAAGTGAGAACTTTTCACTGGTCTTCACTTTTCAACACCCCTTTAAAGGAATGTTCGAGGGTAAGCACTTGGATTTAAGGTTATGGTTAGGGTAGGGGTAGACCTTAGGCAGTTAGGGGCTAGGGAATGCAAGTCAGTAAGTGTTCTCGGAAAGACAGAAGAACAATTTGGTGTGTGTGTGCATATATGTGTGCAGAGTTCTTATCTTGAACTCTGACACCAGGAAGTCCCTGGTCTCCAACCAATGGTGAAAGGCCTCCCAGATTCTTCTTCTCTCCAGTGAGGTGGAATACTGCTGGCAGATTACCATATCATTACCATGTCATTAGCATAACATTACTGATGCACAGCTTGGCTCACTGTCTGCGGATGTGATATCAGCTCATCGAGCGATTCAATCCCCAGTCCGCTCCATGCTTCCACCCGCCCTCCTCTCCCCTCCCTCCTTCCCTCCGTACACTCGAGGTGTGTTTTCCATCCAAGTAAAGCAGATGTAATTGAGGTAGAGCACTGGATTTACCAGCTAAATGAAATCACACAAACGTTTCCCGATCAGCCGGGGCCACAGACGTACACATTCAGAGAGCTGCTTCTCTGAAACCTCGTAGCGCTCCACCCGATTCAGAATTTTTAATATCCTCTCAGAAATAGCCTCAGTCAGATGCTAAGCTATGTCAAGCCTTACTCTGGCTGGATTACTCCAGGCTGTTATGTTATAACCAGGTAGGTGTGTGTGTGTGTCTGGCAAAAGAGAAACGGCCGACATGCCACCATCTTCTGCCTCGCTCTTCCTTTCCCTTTTCTGTACCATAGGGCACCCAGGGGCACAACAAGGGACACCAATCCTCTAATGGCTGGAAGTGAGGGCCCATTCCATTAGTCAGGGGGCCCAGAGTTCACCGCTGCTCCTCTGCAAAGAGGGCGGAGGGAGCGAAATGGAGGCAGGTGTTGACCGGGGGCAACACAGAGGGCAATGCTGCACCATCTGCATGCTGGGAAATGCAGCACCCCTCCCTGCATTTCCACTCCTTCTCTGCCTATTTCTATTTCCTCATGCAAGCACAGATGCACACACCGTCCACGTATAGCATGCACAACACACACATGCACACAGACGTACACACACTGACTTCCTATTGTCCCCAATTTCATTCATTCCGGTAAGCTTTTCTCCATTTTCCTTATCTCTTTCTTTCTCTCTCAGCCTCACACACAGACTCATTCACTCATTCACTCACGCCTATCTCCATCTCTTTCATTTTCTCTCTCTCTCTCTTTGCTTACTACCACCCCCACCCCCCCCGCCACTCCACCTTCACTCCATCCCCGCTCATACCTCGCTCTCATTTATAAAGGGAGAGAGGACTCAACTGAGGAATGTGTGGAGAAGATGTGGTTTCCCTCCCAGGCGGGAAACTCTGGTGGGAGATGAAGGTAGAGGAGAAGAAGAAGAACAGGAAGGAAGGGGGTAAGAAGAAGGAGGAGGAGGAGTGGGAGAAATTATGCTACCACTCCCTCTCTTTCTCTTCCTCTCACTCTCTGGGCTGAGATGATGTATGGCTGCAAAGGCCACATGTTGGCCGTGTGATGGATTAAAGCACTTTGTAGGAAAATTACTGAGAGCGCCTCTGCACACCCGAGTCTAGCCCTTAATAAAACTCTCTTCAATATTGAAATGGAGAGAGAGAGAGAGCAAGGGAGCAAGAGAAAGATAAAGGAGATAAAAGAAGATGGTGGACAAGAGATGGTGGCGTAAGCACACAAGCACGTTCACATGATGTTGCATAGATTTACTGTTGAATACAAGGTTTTGTTTGGATTGGATTTATAATAGACACCAGTGAAAGTAAATAAGATTTTAAGTGGTTGTTTATAAGAATCGTGGTGGATGAACTTTTCTTACATGTTTGTCACTTACTGCTGCTGTTGAGTGCTGCGTCTTCTCCAGTGTCGCTAATTTCCTTTTTTTTTCTTTTTTGTTTATCCAAAACAAGAAGCTGTGAAAAGAAAACCATAAAAATCCAGTCCAAACGTGTGTAATATGACAACGTGCTTCTGTGCATGTCAGTCGTAATTTCCAAATAGCAGATCATCGTAGTTTTATTTTCTACAGTTGAATTAATTATGATTTCTCGTGGTTTTTACTTCAGTGAGTGGATTTGAGTGGGACCGGTGAAGGACAGAAACGAGTGTAGCCGCTCTGTAGCAGTTTGGACTTTGATTGTGGTAACTGAAGGTTAAAAATGTAAAAAAGCTCTTTATGTCGTACTAATTTCCACATTATGTGTCAACACAATGATACACTGACTGCAAATGAGTACAGCTGTTAAACCTGAAAATATTGTTAATTAATTAATAATTAATAAGTATCAACTAATTAGAGTGGTTACGGTATATTCATATGTCCTGTGACCATATTATTGATTCGTGAGCTGCAGCAATATGTTGACTAATTGTTTAGTCAAGAAATTTACAGGAAATTAATTGACAAGTACTGAAATAATTGAATGTCATTTTTCAAACAAAGTTGTCAAACATTGTAAGATCATCTGACCTGTCATCTTAGCGTGACTGAAATGACACTAAAAAATAAACAAGTTGCACAGTAACGTGCTGTAGAACCCTTCACACCCTCTCCCATCTCCTGCATTTCCTGCCAATACTGTAACCAACAAGGCTTAACTGCTCACCCCATTTAGCCTCGAGCATCCCCCCTCCATCACCCAGCCCTCCTCCCATCTCTCCTTTCTCCTTCACCATAGTCAGAGCTGTGGAGGCCACAGCTCCTGTAGGGCTGTTAGTTTACCCACCAGCTGCTGTTTCCTCCATAGGGTGGGCTACCTCACGTGGCTCTCACACACTGCTTCAGTGACTTGTGATGTCTGCGTTTGTTGTTGTTTATCCTCCATGATTTTCTGATCCTCATGATTTTCCGTTTGTCTGTTGGAGGCCGTCGGCAGCAGTCGGTCGTACAGTGTCTGTGGATGGTTTCTGCTTATAAGATGGTCCCAATTCCAACTGAACTACCAACGTCATCTTTATAGTGATATCTGTTTTTGAAGGCTAATACAGGAAGGCAATGTATGTGTTTGGCCTGATGTTTGTTATAGCTTTTGTTACCGCCAACGTACAGCAAGTTCCCCCTAAATATATTAGCCTATTAATAGAAATTGCAAGTAGGGTATTGCTATAACGACTGGTATAAACAGATGAGATTGCTTTGTTACATTGATTCTCATAATTCTCTGAACCTGATGAGTAGTGTCATAGTGTCATAAGGCCATCTGCTTCTGTGCTCAAAGGAGCTACAGCTCCCCACCCAAAAAATACGTCACAAATTTAAAAACAATCTCCGCTGCTGGAAACAAGGTTGATGAGAACAGTTTTACTTAAGCCATTTTCAGATTTGCACTGGAACCCTGAATGTATCAAGACTTCAGGAGGCATTTCTGTTTTTTGTACATTGTTGATGTCTGCACTCACAACCACCACAGGGCACTGTTTCCTTACAGTCAATGTAGGTAATGGAAGAGTATTAAATAGCCTGTGTGAGTGGCACCAGTTGCTAGTTGTGAAGAGGCAAACAGACTTTGACTGTGTTTTGTATTGCACATACTGTGTAAAATAGAACAAGATGGATAAAAAAAAGACAGTTTTCTGTTCAGTGATATGCTTGGAGTACTCCGTGCTGTGTCCTAAGTTGTTTGTGTATCAAGTAGAAAAATGATCAAATGAAACCAGCGATGGTGAGCTGAATATGTTTGTATAATAAATGAGCGCTGTTTATTATGGACAACGTGGTTCACCCTAGCAACACCATAGTGGCTATTTAAAAGTAGCAACTGATCACACCAAATAGTTTTGTGTTGAAGGGCAGCGTGCTGAGTGTTGTATCCGGACTCCCCTTAAATCAGACAGATTCTTTTAGAAAGTGAGAAGTCGTCTGAAAGTCTTCTGTTGTGTGCTACATGTGTGAAAGTGCAACTTTAGACAGCACAATGAGCTGAAAGATGCTGAAACACAGGGGAACTGCACGGTTGGGTGATAATTCTGTGTGAACTCACCTTCGAGCGACTCCTTTAAAATTTTGCATAGTAATTTAATTTTTCTATTTACATAAAAATAATTGCTAAGTGCAGCTTTAAGTTAAATATTTTTGTTGCAGTTACAAAAAATTAAGAAAATGAAGCTTAAAGGTCATTGTTGTTATTTTCTGTCTACAGGTTTTCAGTTATCTTATGCTATTTTCACTGTGTGTGTGTCACTTACGTTTATCCCGTACTCATAGTTGTATCTGAGACAGCAACATTTCGGTTATGTTCTGAATTTATTTCTTTTATCTTTCCCTAGAACAAAGTTTTTGCAGTTTTTTTTAGTTGGCCTTTCAGTTCAGTTTACTTACACACACAAATCAATATGAGATCATTATATTTGCATCATTACTCTTCGGAGCAGTCCTCCAACTGCTTGTGTGCTGATGATTGAGTGAAGTGTCGATAAGCTGATGAAATCTCCTCAAACTCACAGTATATGCTGTTGTTTAAAAATGGTTTGTTGGCATCAAACAGAAATAACAGAGCTCATATACTGTCAGTAACAGACTGCCATTGAACGTAGCTTAGCGTACTTAATTGACATGGCAAGATTATTTGTAATTGTTGTGTCTTTACAGTTTGTTCAGGTTACGAATAAATGAAACTATGATTCTCTTCACCTCAGTTAAGCAGATTAAAGTGTTAGCTCAGCACAAACTCCTACTGTGGCCTTTGCTGGCCACCAGGCTGATTCAGCAACATTTCCCATATTAATATCACTATTAACATCTATCTTCTGCTAAAACTGCTGCTTACAGCTTCTTGAAATATGAGGTTTACTTTTTTTCTCATTGATACTGTACGATGAATTTAAGTAAGAGGTTCGGATAAGCAATTAGCAGTGTAGTCTGTTTTTGGCTGTTCTAACTTGTTGTCAGTAATTTTGCTATCAGATGATCAGTAATGTAATTCATAATGATTAATTATTAATTTTAACATAGATAAATTATTAGGAAACTCTCCATGTAGAGATGGACAGTTTCTCCATGAGCAAATATTATTCAAAAAGGTAAAAGCAGGAAGGATCTATTTTAAGGAATCATCACAAACTATTAAATTAAGTCAATTTTAAGCTTTTAGCAAATAGAAAAACACCAATTAAAGGACACAAACACATAAAAATAAACAAAATACAGAAAAACAGACATTAAGGAACAAAACATTGAAGGAGTACAGTATAATATCTGCAGCTTTTGTTCTGTTTTCTTTTCTTTTAAGTGAGTTGTTTTGAATTTTGATGTTTGGGCCTTTCAGTTATGAGCTGTGTGATAATGTGATTCGACACTTCAAGAGGGTGCACGGGCGTCGGTGGAAAAACGGGTGAAAAATCAAAACAAAATACAGACATGAATAAAATGTGTAATAACTCTGTGTTTTAATGATAAATCTGGAGAAATCACTGATGCAATGACTGAATAGAACAAAAGTACTATCTCATATAAAAGGAAAGTGGAGTTGTATTACAGAAGTATAGTTCTTTAGCAACCAGAATTTTCAATAGGCTGTTGTGTTCAGATACAGTTTAATGGATATTGAACCTGACCTGTCTGAATATGTATTTAATCCAGGTGGCAATAAAATTGGTGGTTTTATATTTTCAGAATTAGAAATAATTAGATTAGAAATAAAAAAAAATAGGGATATTATGCTTTTTTTGTTCTCCACTCTGTCATGTGTCACAGTTGGAAACAGGCAGAGTTGTTCCAAATGTAAAAAATCTCATGGCAGAGTAGCTGTGCTGATCTCTGTGAACACAGCAGCCAGTAAAGCCAACAGTGTGCCACAATGAATTTTTGACTGTAGCTGCACTGCTTCCTCAGGCTGTGAGTTAGGAAAGATTCTAAAACAAAATAAAAAGCCACTATGGGATAATTAAAATTCAGTTCTTTAATTGAATAATCCATTGTTACTCTTTTTAATTGCTCTGACTTCCAACTCACATAATTGCTAGTGATTTTTGGTTGGGGTCCAGAATGCTGAAGTCCAATATTTAGTCCTTATGGGAGCTTCATTAGTTGTTCATCTCAGCAGTAGCAGTTAGATCTGCAGCTGATCCAAGAGAAAGTCATAGTTGGTCATTAAAGCTTTTTGTTTCCTTATCATAGTCTATGGTGTACAGCCTACTCACTTACACTGCCTTTTAGCAGTGTTTCCTTACAGTGAGAATGCCCTGTGTGTAAATACACTTGCTGCTGGCGTGTTTGCTTGTAATTTGCATGTTCTCTCCATATCTGAAGAGTTCTGACTGCATGCACAGTAGTAGATCATGTTAAAGTGCACGTTGCCCTTCTTTTGTTGTTCGATGACAAAAACAGAAGACTGACTTGGGTTACTATGACAGGTAAAACGCACATATGTTAATACTCAGCAGATATAAGTGCAACTTTTAACAGTGGACATTTATAGAGCTACGTCACAGTTCACCTTGCACTTTGTAATACAATCTCCCACTGCAACCTATAGTTTACATTTATTTTTTAAGGTAACAGTGGTGTCTGTACATTGCCATTGCTAGTAA
>JAUBNQ010000008.1:19791076-19809596 GCA_032353495.1 Ctenopoma kingsleyae | reverse complement strand
AGCCCATTAAATAAGTTTCCATCTCCCATCAGCTTATGTTTATTCCATCTTGTGTCCGCAGTTGTAATGTCTCATTAGGTTTTCAGTAGGAATGTGCCAATCTGATCCATGGGATCACTATAGTAATGTCCAAGATCAAGGTTAGTTAGTTGGGGAAATCTTATACAGTGGCCTAGAGTCCTCTAGCTGAAGAGAAGTTTCTACAACCCTGCTGCCAGTACTAAACATAAACACCCTAAAAGCTAAGGGAGGATGGAGAAGGGATTTTGCAAAGTGCAAGCAGTGAAAGTAGGGAGCGGATTTTCATTCCATGCAGAGATTGACATGAGCATCTTCTTAAAAAAAAAAACCAACTTTCTCAAACCAAAAGTCCAAAACCCTACCCCCTCCTCATGCCCTGCAGCACAGGTTTCAGCTCCAGCCACCCTTCCTCATCCCATTGATGTCACCGCTCCATCATGAGCCTCCAGTAACCCTTATTCCCCAAAACCTGCTGTCATCCCCATCCCTGTCTCATGCTTCATGCCGGCCCCAGCCAGCCTGCACTCCCCCTGCTGAGTTAAATGGAGTGTGCCGGCATCAGGGGAGTCGCGTGTGCTCAGTTCAGCTCAGCTCATCTCAGCTGGGCTGCCAGCTTTATAAACTTACTGTGTGATTATTGTCAGAGCGAGACTCCTCTACCCAGGAGGCCTGTGCTGATGGGTACTATGTCACCGGGTACAGTCAACCATAGAGGGTGGGATGAGAGAGCAAAGGAGGGATGAATAGTAGTGATAGGAACTGGGTTGAGGGAAGGACACAGTGACTAAAAGGAAATACTGTTGGTAGGGAACATGGAAAAAGGTAACAGATTGAGATTGAGAGAGAAAGGAGAGAAAAAAGAGAGAGGAAGGAGAACAAGTACAAAGGAGAGACTCATCAAAGGAAAGAAAAAGCCAAGCTGAGCAAGGAAAGACTGATGTATACCTATCGCAGCAGACAAAGACAAGGGAAGACACACAGGGAGTGATATAAAGAGGGAGAAGCCGAAGAATAATGTGCCGAGAGAAGAAAGAGAGGCAGCAGGGAAATCAGCAGAGGAGGGAAAAAGAAGGAGAGACAGGGAGGGTGAGTAGAAAAGAAAGGCAAAGGGAGAAATTAGAGAGAAAATTTTCAAGCGAGTGATGTGTGCTGTGATTGTTTTCTCTCTCTCTCTCTCCCTCTCTGCGTCTCTCTCTGTCTCGCTTTAAACGGTCGGGATGTGGCCTGTATCTGCCGGCAAGAAGGAACTCAATTTGGGACAATTTACTCGGCAGTCTCAGCCCTGATGCACCTCAGGGACAGAGAATAGAGAGAATGAAAGTGAAGGAAGATAGAATCAGCAAGCCACACACACACACACATACACACACAACATGCACCTTGCACACAATTGCCGCCGAGTAGATTTCACTTAGTTAGTTCTAACTCTCCCAGGCGGTCAATACGATCGAGTTTATAAGGCTTGGAAATGAAAAGCCCTGGATAAGGTTAGATAAACTGTGCGCTATTTGATTTTGGACCACCTCTTGCAGAAAACCCACACAAGGCAGATGGCCCGAAGGGATGCACTCAAATCATGTCGCACAAAGGGTCATATGGGTGATTATGGCCGAATATGTTGTATGTTTGACCTTCACACTCTACCTGTATTTGTCTCTTAGTAATGATGGAAACGCTTTCGCGTTTGCCTAATGCAGCTTTTTGCATTGTCATAGTCAATCATTTAAATAATTCAACACATTTTGGGTTCAATAACCACTGGTGCCTTGAAAGTTTGCTGTTTTATAAACTAACCACAGATTTTGTTGCTGGCAGGTTGGAAACATGGAGGGTATGTACACCCTGAGAGACAGCAGGGGGCGCTTTGACCGAGCCACCTTTGAGAACAGACTTTCGACTGTGGCGGGGGTAAGTATCCTTAACTGTACCACTAAATAAACTCTCAGCTCAATAAAATATCCATTCACACAGTAGGATCTTTATAGTGGATCAAGCTGCATGTTCCCAAAAGAAGGTTGTTTTCTCTCTCGCTCTCTCTCTTTTTTTGGCCTGACTCACACTGTCTGTGTAACACAGCGGGAAATGGATTTGTAACTACAGCAAATCAGAGCGTTCAGCTACTTAGACGTGACTGTTTGATACATTTAACATGGCCACGTCAAGGTGAATTCACACTCTGGCATCGGTTCTGATTTTACACAGCATGTATATGCAAATGGAAGTTCATTTGGCTGGCGTTGCTGTTTTAATCAGGGTCTAGTGTTGATTAGCAAGAAGGGGGAAAAAAAAAAAGAAACAGAGCCATGTGGTGAGTAATAGATGAAAGTTGTTTACCTTGCTTATGTAGCTCGTGTTCCTGTTCCACCCGATATCACTTTGTGCCCCCCTCCCAAGCCACTTTCAACAAGCCGTTCTGCATCACCCTCGGAGCGCACAATGCAGCCTCCTCACCGGGCTTCTGTTGCCAGGGAAACCGTCATCCTCGGAGACATCCCGTGACAGCGCGGGGCGAGAGA
Source organism: Ctenopoma kingsleyae (assembly GCA_032353495.1). Taxonomy (NCBI): domain Eukaryota; kingdom Metazoa; phylum Chordata; class Actinopteri; order Anabantiformes; family Anabantidae; genus Ctenopoma; species Ctenopoma kingsleyae. The sequence continues at coordinate 19,807,059 of JAUBNQ010000008.1, read as the reverse complement.
GGAGGGATGGGAGGAAGGGTCAGAGATGCAGCTTTGGCCCTGTCCTCTCTCCAGAGGGCATCAGACCTTTGGCCCTTCCCCAACACGCTGCCCCTTCAGTGACACACGCAAACAAAAAGCACACAAAGCAATAGCACATTTATACACACAGGAGGACAGACATGCACACACACGGTAACACACAAGCAGGAGCAAGAGAAAGGTACAAACAGAAAGTAAGAGAGAGCGGATAATTCCGAACTTTCTGATTTAGAGTTATCATCTGAATCAGTGTGCGTGTGATTAATTGAAGTAATTTATGCACAGTCTCCAGTGACTCCATGTATGGTTCATGATTTCATTAAACTGTAACTTTAATTACATTTCTACCAACGTAACTTTGGCTGAAAATAAATTTGCAGCCCTTAAATGTCCCACATTTCGTAATGAGTCTTAAATTTAATGGATTGCACAAATGTTTTGTATAATCAACAATCGCACACTTAGACACTGCCTTTCCTCACAAGACAGTGTTCTTGAACACCTTTCCACTGAGCTCTGTTGGTTGACTATTATGCTTAATGTTTTTCACACTAAGGCAAAAGAAAATGTCTCTAATATCTCTAACTTGAACCGAGTAGAAAAACCTCTTTAACTGGATGATCATTCTATTTTACCTTACACAAATCAGACTCAAAAGCCACTTTAGTTGCATTTCTTGTCTAAAAATACTCTGTATTGTAATAGCTGTATGCAAGATGTATTATTGGAGGGTTATGTGTTGCTAAACTCAATTACAGTGTGTTAGCTACAGCAGCTGGCCAGCTACCAAAACCTGAGCTATATTCCATTCGCTCACCTTTGATAAGGTTTCTGTCTATACAAATTCACTCTGCACTGCACGCTGTGCTTTGCATTGCATAGCAGGCGAGTCACTATGTAGAACTCACTAATGAATTAGTTTAAAAATGAATTACGTGCATAATTACGTAGTTACAGTAACATAGAAGATGACCCATCCTTTGGTTGCACATTTTGATGTTACTCTGCAAAGACCTTTGTTTTATTTAAAATGAAAGATGGAGTTACTGGTTCATCATTGTACGGCAAAAGCATTTCCACACGTTAGCTACAGTGGGACTAAACTGCTGTATAATGCCATAATTGTCTGTAAAGTTTTTTAATTTAAAATGAAAGCTTTTAAATGATGATGTCCTTTTTTAAAGTGTGTTAATAAGGCTAAATGTGCATGCTCATAACACAGACCAGGTTACAAATTACTGTAGGTAATGTTACAAAGAAGTGTATCAAAAGGCGCCGTCCTTTTTGTTCACATTGTCACACACAGTGTATGACTTTGTGTTGATGTGTCCTTTCCAAAGTAAGCTCAAAGAAAACTACACAACTGTATACAAGCAGCTTGTTCAGCGAAGAAAGTTTGTCCAGTTGTAAATAAAAAATCACATCACGTTCACAAAGTCTTAATTCGCGGAAAGTGTCCACATTTACAGTTCTGTGACAACTGAGAAAATCTCTGAATTTGCTGATAAAGACAGTGTGATATGGTTGAAATGTCCAGAACAAGCCAGTAAATTGACCATGAGTGCAGATGGTTCCGTCACCTGCTGTTTCCGAGCATAAGAATGAAATATCAAGCTCATCCCCCATACTGTTATATTAATGCTACTGATTTGACAAGATTTATATTAATATATATGATTACATGATGGAATTATGTCTATTAATGAAGAATCCCCAAAATTAAAATGCTTTTATTCCATTTTTGATTTAATAAAGGAATATAAAGTAACATATTATTTAATATAGTTGGAAATATGCTTCCAAAAACCTGTTGTAACAATATGATTGAAAGTTTGAAAGCTTGAAAATATACCAAATATATTGTTGAAATGACAAGGTGCAGATAATAAAGTGGAAACGTGACAAACAAGTACAATACATTGTAAAATATCAAACATATCTGTACATCACAGTTAATGTTCATGTCTTCAAAACAAAAGCAATTTCAGTTGAACTCATAAATTGTGTTCGTTCATACATATGATAACAGTAATATGACAACACAGGAATAATAAACACCTTTCATAAATCAGTGGGATCTCCAGCACCTGCTGGCAGTCATTTTAAACAATAAGCTGAATTAAAGTCCATAGGAATGGGGCTCTGAGGCTCACATGTGGAGCGCGGTACTATAACAGCTTATTGTTTACAGCGCACACATACACACACACACACAGTGTGGAGGTCCATGGTGGTTTCTCGGAGGAGGAGGAGGTGATTTTGCTACCATGTAATCCCGGCCGATGAAGCCCTCTGCCAGCAAAGCAACAATCAGCGCTGCTAATGACATAATTAGCAAGGCTGTGGAAAAACAGCTCAACACAAACATATGAGGGCTCAGAGACAACACACAGATAAGGACACAATAGACACAATACAAACAAGAATTCCCACAGGCAACACATACAGATATGTTGTAACCTAAGTGGAAAAAACCCCCCGAAACGTAAACAAATGCATCAACATCATATGTAAAGCAATATAGACATAAAGGAATATGCCTGCAGTGCGACTAGATAGCAACATCATCTCAGTGTTCTGTCTCATCTCTTCTGAACTATGTTTACCTCAGACCCGCACCCCCCCCAGTGACCCTCTTCTTACCATCCGAACTATCATACCTTCCAGTTTCATTCTCAAATACACAGACTTGTCTCTGACTAAACTCCACAGTGACCTTTTACAAAATGTCTGAGATACTAACCCCCTGCCAGCTTCTGACATACACACACAGGTACCTGCTGGCGTAGTACACATTTAATACGCGTATAAAGAAAATCACTGTACAGATTGTGTCCCAATCTTCTGACATCCTTGTCTGAATAGTCTTTATTTCCTCGTCTTAACATTCATCTATAGGTAATTTTAGCTGCAGCTGTGTGAAGGCCACGGCTAATTGTTGCAGCCTCTTTAACTGGCAGTAACAAGACTGTTTGCACTGAGAGAGGTCAGTGGCACACTGTTCGCAGCTGGTGTGTAGGTTTCTAGTTAGCAAACTGAAACACTGAACACAGTTATGTGAGAAATGGCCAGTTTCCTGGCACTGCCTTTCATTTTTGAGGGATATTTGCCCAACTAATTTAGTGTTAGATTTAAAATAGAGCTGATAGAAAAGTTCCATATTGTTACACAGTATATAGCAATAAAGTAACTGAATCCATTTGTTGGCCCTGGGGTTTCTGTGCCATTGTTTTGTTTTTTCAGTGTACCACAATGGCGGCTAAAACTGATCCGATCATGCAGTTACTTTTACTGAAATTTTTGTAATGCAGAAAAGAGCGAAGATGTTAGAAGGGATGGTCTGTAGGACCACTGTACCACTGAACTGAATGTGACGCTACTAAGACGACCTGTTTGTTGTGGTCTCTGTAGGACCACAGTGTGCACATTTCTACTGCCAGGTCTTTTTAACAGTAGACATTTTGCCCATTGAAGGAAGAGCACAGATGTTACTATAACATCCGGTCATTGGGCGAGAGGCGGGATACACCACGGACAGGTCACCAGTCCATCACGGGGCTGACACATAGAGACAGGCAAACACTCACACTCACACCTACAGTCAATTTAGTGTCACCATTCAACTTAACATGCATGTGTTTGGATGGTGGGAGAAAGCCGAAGTGGTGTCAGAATAATTCATGTTAATTATAAGAATTAATTAGGCCAAATAAAGCCAATACAGTTATCTTCTGTCGGTCCTTTATTAAATCAACACCAGTCGCTCAAGAGTGTATCGTTGTTCTGAGGAAGAGGGAAAAAAAAGCAGAAAAATCCAGGAGCTTCCTGTGTGAGTATGAACTTCATAATCAACCCACTTTTAATCTATGATCATTAAAGCAAGCTCAGCAGTTTTATTCATTTTATTGTTCAACAATTCTACATGTTAGTAATACTTGAACGTGCATGCTTGGCTCTTCACAAACAGAGCAGGCGGCTAGCTATAAAGCATTATTAAGCTACTTTTAACGTGCTTAGTTCCATCTTGATGCTACAGATGTCTCTCTGTATCTCTCTCTCTCCCACCCTCCCCTCTATCCACACAGGACAGAAAAAAACATCAGAATTTTCCCTCAGTGCTTCCTGAGTGCTAAAGCATTTGTGTGCTTTTTTCCACTCCTTATTTTTTTCCTTTTCTTTTCTTTCTTTCTTTCTTTTTTTTTTTTTTTTGCTATTTTTTTAAGACTCTAGTCACATCCACAATCCCGCGGCCCTATAAGGAGCTTTCACGCTTTTTGGTTTGCTTTAGATGTTTAATACCCCCTCTCTTTTGTGTCAGGGAGCCGGAGAGGCGTTAAGAAGCGCTGATAAACCCCACTTAGATCCCTTCCTGGCCCGTCACCCCGGCCTGCCGGGCCGCTTTAGCAGGGAACTGATCTGTGACGGCCTGCCACTCAAACTGAGCACTTCTGAAGGCTGACACAATGGAGTGAGCAACACATCAGGGAGCCCAGGGGTGGGTGGGGAGGCAAAGGAAAGGGAGGGTGAGGCGAAGGAGGGAGAGGGGGCCAAGAAGTGCCCTAAAAGAAGGCTAGAGGAGGGGCCAGAAGTGTATCTCCCTGTTATCTTTCTCCCCTTTCAATTTATGCAATTTTCCCCCTCCCTCCTTTGCTCCTTGCTACTATAGAACTCAGACCTTTCTTTTAGGCGTCTGTGTTGGTTTTACTGTTCATCTTCTGGCTGGTGCTAATACACACACACACACACAACCTCTGTTCTCTGTTATTTCCTCTCTGCGGCCGGGGTTATCAGTCCGGCAGCTAGAGATGAGAGACCGAACGAAGAGGCAGAGAGTTGGCGGGTGGGGGGGTGAGGTGGGGTGCTGGGTTTGAGGACCAGATAGGGATCAGCAGCACATCAGGGTCTGGGTGCTGCTGACAGTGCAGCATGTGGCACGTTCACTGCAGTGTACCGTAATGGGTCTGGCCAGGGTGGGGCCGACAGAGCGTCAAGAAGCACGTCCGTTGTAACTGACAGGTAGTCGGAGGGGTGAGCTTGGGGTGGGGGGCATGCGGCCACTGCCACTACCATCACTTTCCCAGGGGACCGTGGGTGGGTAGCGAAGCCCAAAATGTCAGCGCTGATATCTGTGCAGCTCAGCTCGTATCACACTGCTGCAGCTGCCTGCCATCCAGCCCATACACTCATTCATATAGAGACATGGGAGTCTTATGTGCACACACAAACTCACACCCACACTTCTCTTTCTGTGTTTCCTCACCACCTTGCTTAATCACTGACTTCTGTTCTATAGACCCATATTTGTGGGTATATTTACTCCCTCTACACTGTTGTCTGTCATCTACCCTTCTCCTCCTCCACACATTCACATTGTACCTCTGTCAGTTCGAGCTGTTAAATCATGCAACTGCTCCGTCGCTCTCTTTTTCTTCCTCGCTGCTGGAAAACAATTTTTCCAAAGAAGTACATTTTTTTTTATATGTCCTGACTTTGTCTTTTTTCATTGATCTCAAACCTTGCTCTCTCTTCTCCCATTTAGCTACGCTTTTATTTTGAAGGTAGGACTGAAGTTGCACCAACTTACTGTGTATTGCAGCATGTCTTTAAGAAGAGGCTTATTTTCGTGAAGCATGCTTTTCTCTTTGGTGATTTCACTTTTTAATGTGTGTACTGTGCACAGGACTTTTACATCTCGTGTACCTTGTGCTGTAATGTGGTGTGTGTGTGTGTGGGTGTGTGTATGTCTGTGTGTGTGCGCGTGTGTGTGTGTGTGTTTGCTGTCTATATGCAGCTGGATGATGAATGCGCTGACAGTGGAGAGGTCAGTGTCACAGACAGTATGGTCAATTGCCCCACGTCCCCTGAGTCTAACCTTGAGCAACACTCCCTAAAGAGTCTCTATCTGCCATTAAGGCCCACGCCTACATGTGCACACACACATTCAGAGACGTTCCCTAGTGCGTGTGTGCCATTAGTAGCTGGCAGGACCTGGGCTGACAGAGAGGGATTAGCTCCCTATCATGTGTATTGATCACCGTGTCCTGGCTGCTCCTCCAGAGGAGGGGCTGGAGGTTTTAACAAGTTAGATGCAATATTTGCACATGTGCAGTTTGCTCCCTGCTATCTGTGTGTATACATTTCTTTGTTTTGATTTCTAAGTTGTTTTGTGTCAGAATGTAGTACTTTAAGTGCAGATGTGTAGTTCTTAATTAAAGCTAAACTACAAGTTCCAATAAGATGATTAGTCTGATGCAATCTGATCACATTTGTAATACATGTACACACATCTGAGGCATTTGCTATTTAATGTCTAGTGTATAGTGTTCTTAGCTCCAGCAGGCCACCTCACCCTAAACCGGTCTTCTTTGGTACTTTAGACCAGCTCCTAGCTCTTGTTAATTGAGTCTAATTGAAGAACATGAAGGAGAAATAAAGCAAGCAGGCTTTTACGACATAAAAGACCACAGCCGCCTCTCAATAGTATTTATTTTCAACCTCTTCCACTCTGATTTAAGTGTAAGAGGACAATAGTGGCCTGACACTGATATGTGTGTGTGTCTGTGATCTGTTGTTTGATTTAGTGCGTCCACCTTCACAAGGACCAGCCTCTTATCAGATCAAAGCTGCAAGCAGTGGTCTATGAAAGGAAGTGTGTGTGTGTGTGTGTGTGTGTGTGTGTGTAGGACAGAGGTGTAGGTGAGGCGGGGGTGTTTTCGTTGCTTTTAACCCAGGACAATGGGACAGCAAAGGAGAGCGTGAGCGAGTACTCTTTGAACTAATGAAGAGGCAACCTTTTACTCTCCTCCATAAAGATGCCCAGCTCTCCGTGTGCTACGGATTTTCCCTATTTCAAAGTAGAATGAGACAGAATAGAACAAAATATTTCATTTGCTCCATTATTTTCACTGTTTTGCTTTTATCCTCATAACCCGACAGTCGTAGACAAAAAGCCACACAAAGTGAAAGTAAGAGTTCAGAAATGGCTGAAGATTATTAGAGCTGTAGCACGTGAGCGTCTATTGTGCAGGTCAAGATGTGGACACTAAACCAGAGTAAAGAGAATACAAATTAGATTTTATTTGTTTCTTTTGTTGTTGTTTTTTTTGCCTTAAAGTAATCTATTACTCTGTGTTTGAAGGTTCACTGGGTACAGAGGCAGCACAGTCATTACAGAGAGAGACGGGTTCCTGTGACAAGAGTGGGCCACATTACCCCTCACGGTAAGTTTTTTTTTCCACTTCTTCAACTAAAACTAAGTTTTATTGTACAAAAACTCTCATACAAGGTAGATGCAGAACTACAATTTAGCCAAACAATTCCTTAGGGTACTTTTACATACTTTCAGCATTATAAGGACTGTTCCATCAAAACATCATATCAGCTCTGTATAACGTTACTCTTCTACAGACGTGCTATGTAGAACAATAAAAACAAAAGGTTGTTTCTCCTGGCTGTAAAAGGATCAAGCAGTAAACTCGTGTTCGTAGCACCTGTAAGGCAGTGGCATGAATGAAACAGGCAGTAGAAGATGTTTAGATGCAGTCAGAATGTGATTATTTACAGAGATAAAATTAGACGAAACAAGACAAGAAGGAAACTCTAGCGAATAAATTTCCATTGCATTCACAGCTTTTATAATAAATACGCGTACGATACATTGTGATTTTCACAGGTTTTGGAACGCTACAAATGTAACACAACTGATTAGTTTGTAGTGTTAGAAACACTCACACAAACAGGTAATGCCAGAGGAGCTTTTTTAGCTATTCAGCTGTATTATCTGCTTTGGTAAATTGGCTTTTTTTTTTTTGTGTTTTTCTATTCTTATCAAATGTTTACTGAGAACAATTATAATACTGGCATGTTAATGCTCTTTTGCTAAGATTAGCAGAGGAGGATATCAACCGCTATACTTTAGCTTTTTTGCGAGCTGGCCTATTTTGGAGTTAAGTTAATTCACGTAAACACCTATTTTACTTTCACATCACTTCAGTTTTTAGTAAGTGTGTGTTTGGGTGTGAGGATTTGTTCTGTTTTGCTCACTTCTTAATAGTTTGTTGTTTGGGTGTTCGGGGCCAGTCTGACAGTTACCACTGACAAACCACTGAATGGAAAAGGACAATACACTGAACTAATGAGAAATTTCTAAATATCCACTTAAATGCCCATAAAAAACAGTTTGGTTCGTAGGGGCCTCTGACCAGCAAAAAGAGCTAAAATGAAGCTGTGTGTTTCATTTTTCCTATTATCGGTATTCAAACTAAGTCCATTTAATCCATTTTACATAGTGGACTGTGCATATTTGTAATGTGTGTTTGTTAAAGATCATACTGGCTCATGGTGCTGCTCTCTCTCCCTGTCTTTTAACACAGTTGTGTGTTTATTCACATACAAGAGAGAGAGAGAGAGAAAGGTGCAACTTGTACATCTTGGCTAATATCACCGTTTTAGTGTAATGCTTCTTACTTGTATTTTTGAATTGAAGATCCCAGTGTTCAATATTTTGTGCCAGTTATAACTATCTCAGATATGCCCGTTACGATGCCAAATTCTGTTTCTTGGCAGGGTGGGATGAGCCTCATTTTGGGACACTAATCTCTATTATGGCACAGCATACAAATAATAATGCCACTATTAGTACTAGTGGGGTAATGATACATTACAACATTTAAGGGTTGGTGCATGTTTGGTACAGATCTGGATCACAAGATTTTCAGGAAAACATTTTAGCATTTATTCTGAATTGTAAACACAAGTGGCTGCTGATTGGTCATAATTCTTACCAGAATTAAAGTACGCAAATACTAGCACATGGTCGAAAAAATGTCAGTAATAACATGTTAATCAACTCATTGTATCTTGTTTATTTCATAAACAGGGTTTGAATTTGTAGCTTTAGAGATGTTTGTATAAGCAAATCTAGTTTCCCAGTGAATAGCTCTCATTTTCAGTGTTTATGCCGAGCTGAACTAGCATGCCATACAGGTTCCCAACAAGGAATTCCCAAAATGGCGTTATGTTTAAATCTACAGTATGTCATTTCTTTTATTAATTTATTTAATTATTTATTATTTAGTAGAAAAATGCCCCAAATGTATCTTAATGTGAAAGGTGCAGTCCCATGAAATCTGACTCACAGAACAGCACTGTGCTGCAGAGTGACTCGCCCTCCTAACCAATCAGAGACGTTCAACCGTTTCTGCTTGATTAGTACGTTTTGCAGCTTCTTATTTATTGTAATTTGATAATGACTAATACCTGATAGGCTGGTCAGAGCGTGGCGGAGCATAGCAGATAGTAGAATCGAGAAAGAAAACGAGCACAGAGATAGAGGGCTGGGTGGAGCAGTGTGAATTGATTTCGAGTCTCATGGTGGTGCTTGCTTAAGTGGCATATAGTAGCTTTAATTAATGGCCATGTCCAGATTATACTCAGTATAATTATACTAGGTAGGTTTCAGATCCAGAGTTTGAATTACACAGTGACTTTCGAGGGAGCTTGATTTTCCGGTGAGCACCACAACTTCCCAAGTCAAATGAGCTCACATACATAAATAAAATACATGTGACTGTGCAACAGCACAGTAAATTTTCAGTCACTGTGATATAGTCATTTAGGTTGTACTGCTCCAATGGTTTAGCATATTTGACTCTTATAAGCACATGATTTCCATCTGATCCACTATTCTGTATCCAGTGTCACTTAATTTGTGGGAAACCTTAATATTTTCCAAAAATTCATCTCAATATCATTTGTCACTTTTCTAGCTCTGGGGTTTCACTGGTGTTAGCAACAGACAACACAATGTCTATAAATGCTTCCTATTTGTTGCATACCAGATAGAAAAGATCAGGACCAATACATGTACCATTACCACCCTGAGGGGTGACCGTGGATCAGCTGGTAGGGAAGTCATCTGGTTTCATGTTGAGGTGTCCCTCATGGCACCTTAAATGCAGCTGCCTGTCCACAAACATTTCCCCAGGGGGATTAAAAAGGGGTCTATTAGTAACATTGCTATTAATTAATACTAAAGCTCCACATGTGCAGTGTTTCATTACAGCTGGTTCAGAAAAAACTTAATGCTAACAACTATTTTATACATGTATTATATTATGAACACATATGTTTACATTATGGGACAAAATGATTGTCATTCATCATACATGTAAGGAAGAGAGGTAAGAGTGAATGGCAATGAGGAAAATGTGAGGAAAGAGACCGAGGCAGTGAGGGTAACATGCAGTGTATGAAGAAAAGGTGCAGGCCTTGATGAGGCGATAGCATGTCCAGATACAGCAAGCCACGCTATGTTGTGGTAATCCTATGCTAATGAGATGCTAATGATATGCTAATCTGCTAGCAGTATTCCACCTCACTGGAAAGAAAGGGAATCTAGCAGGCCTTTTACCATTGTTTGGAGACCAGGGACTTCCTGGAATCATAGTTCAAGACAAGAAAAAAAAAATCTCCACACACATGTATCCACACATAGACACATGATGGCTCTGTGTGTTTGCAGGTTCCCGAAGGAGAGAGTCTGCAACTGGCAGGCAGCCGGAAGAGAATAAGAGTGACCAGTTCCTCACCTTCGATGACCCTCTCTGGCCCTTGCAGTGGGAGCTGGTGGGTGTGTGTGTGTTTTCAGTGGGCTCATCAGCCGGCTCGCTTTCTCTTTCTCCTCTCAGCTCTTGTCCTCATGGTGAAGGATGTTTCTCTGACAGGCATAAGTCAGGCAGGCTTTCATGTGTGACTGGAGAGAGAGAGACAGAAGATAGAGAGAGGCATGGAGATTATGGAGACAGGGAGAGTGAGGAGGTGAAGGGGGTTGTCCATGGTGAACTGAGACAGATGTCGGGGATTGATGAGGCTCGGAGCAACACTGACACACAACTGGGCTGCAACAAGACAAGCTCATCCCTTCAGCAGAGTCTTGTTCACACTGTTCGACCAATATGTGTTGGTGAATACCTACAGGACTAGAGAACCAGTATGTTTGGATATGACAATGTCAGCTGCGGTTCAGACTATTCAGTAGTTGCATTTCCAGCCTATTATTCCCATAATAACCAGAATTACATTTCAACCAGGATGAAAATGCCTCTCATCAGCTCCTCGATTAGAAAGAACCTTCTCATTTTGAAGTCAATTTGATTTCATTTGAGAAGGAAGTGCTTGAGATACATTTTCTGTTCGTGTAAATCTTTCTGAAGATCATTTTGTGTACTCGCTCTGTGCAAGTGCACTTGGATTATGTCAAAGATGTTCCCACGGGCAGTTGTATTACTTTGTCTTTCATTTTGTTGTCTTTTCTGTGTAGCCTTTACCAATTTATTGAGTTATATTACATACATATTTTTACTGAATAAGAGACATTTACTCTTTGTGAGCCGTAAAGAAACTGGTTTTAAAGCTGAATTAAAAACTCAGCAGTGAACTAATAAGAAAAAGTGGACTTTGTTTGTACCTACATTTTTTGCACCTTGTACAAACTCTAGAAAAACTAAACTCATGTCATCTGAAGGAGTCCCGGAGGAGCACATTGATTAAGACTTAAGAGATATTTCAATAAGGACAGATCAAAGGATCGTTTATGCAAAAGTTTAATGTTGAACATAAGAGATATTTGGCGGATAGACCCCAGACAAGAAAATGTTTTGCAACATAATGCTGAGCATAGATAGGTTATAGATGAAACCCCCGGGGTCTAGACGCTGGTGGAGGTGGTGGAGAAATCAGCCAGGAGAGATGGATGCCTGGAGCGTCCTTCAGAATAAGGTGGCGATGGGGTGGAGGAGGGTTGCGCAAGCGTAGGTCTGATAGGCAGAATGGCAGAAACAGAGTGACATTTAAAGAATGGACTCTGTGAGCTGATTGGTTTGAGAAAGCAGGAGGAAATGTTATTGGATGGAGATGACAAATTGAATGAGGGGAAAACAGCGTGGGAAAGCGGAAATGACGGAATAGGTTTAGTAGGTAATCCCAGCAGACAGTGAGTATAAAGATCTTCCTTACTGAACTTTCGCCAAAGCTTCATTTTACAGATTCAGATACAGGGATGGCAGATAGGAGTTTAATTCGATATATGTATATGTACAGTACATGTACTCAAACTGGGACTGTAGGTGAAGTTGCTCTTTACGAAATAGAATATATTAGTACAGTATTATAATGGACATTGTATGATTTAAAGTATAGTTTAAAAACATCTAAAATGAAAAGTAGGAAATGTACATTTGAATTGATCAGTTTTCAATAATCACTGCTATACACTTTGGTTGGTACCAACATATTAATGTTTGATACCTATTTTACTAATAAGCGTGCCACGCAAATAATGTCTGTACACTTTTACAAAAGTTTCACATATGTGAGTCATTCTTTATGACTACTTATCTGATACCATTTTATGCTGAATTGTTATAAAACCGTTTGTAGTTACATAACAAATTACATAATTTGACCACTGTTTCTGCTTCACACAAAATCTTCATAGATGTTTATGTCACAGAAACCTTGTACTTTTATGTATTTGTGAGAATCTGCCTAACATTCAGTAGGCTTAAATAGGCAATGATCAGCTTTAAAGTTTGAAATGACATTCAGTTTTTATTTATACTGATTTACTGAAAAACTTTCAGAGATTTACCGCAGCAACCAGCAACATTAACTGACACCTCAGCTCTATGGGTAAGATGGAGAGTCAGGATCAGGATGGCGGCAGAGACAGAGGAAGCAAACAGGGAAGATGTGGGTGAATAGAGAGCAGAAGTGAAGCAAAACATAGACCCATATTTTCTGTCTAATGTGAATGGTCTCATACACTCACTGCTCTGTTTAGAAATGTTGATGTCATTGTTCATAAATGATGGTGTGAGAAGAACTAGATTATAAACAAAACAATAGCACTTAATTGTCAGTAACTCAATAGCTAAGAAAAATGTAGAGCAGTTTTAGAGTTGAGGACATCTCCTTCTCGCTCTTTCTTCCCCTCGCTCACTTGCTCGCCCTCCTCCCTGCTCTCATTCTGATATGTTTAATCAGCCTCTGGTGGACATGGATATTGATTGAAGGTCAGTAATCCGCCCAGGTTTGGTAGCCTGCCAACATCATACATGTCTATATACTGTATCTGTGTGTGTGTGTGTATGCTATCTTGATATGTGTTTGCTAAAAGCTGGCGTGCACATCAGGGGTAAACATTATACGCAAACACACATACAGCACACACAAGGCGAGTACATGCCATTTTGTCCTTGCTTAGGCTGAGTCCAGCTCCTGCAGAGGAGCTTGTTCAAAGCTGCTAAAATCTATACAGCATCCTGGATTCTGTGTGTGTGTGTGTGTGTGTGTGTGTGTGTGTGTGTGTGTTTACGCTGTAGCTGATGGGCAGCTGAGATAAAGGCAGAGAAGCAGGAGAAATTGTATTGTTATGTTCACACGTGTCTTCTACATACTGTAGATGAACTTTGAGTGTGTATGTGTGTTTGTTTTGTGCTCTAGCGTCGCGTAAACTTTTTTTTGCAGCTCTGCATATTTTTTGCGTATGTACAGTATGTTTGTGCACATAGAGTTGATGTCTGTAAAGGGGATTGGTTATATTCCAGTCCTTGAGAGAATGATTATGATTCTGCGCATGATTCTGTGTGTGTCTGTGGGAATGTATGAGAAGCTTGTGCTGTTGGCTTTCACTTCATGGCTGTTTGTGCACGTGTGCATGCGCATACGTGTGTGTGTGTGTGCATGAACTCCCCAGGGCTGATCCTCGTGCTCTGGACGTTAGCTTGCTAGCTGCCTCCATTCATCTGCTTTATTCTCACACACTACAAAGCAGCACTTCTCCCCAGATGCAACCCCCTCGAAACACACAACAAACAGATGCACATGCACCGACACACAAACACAGACACACTACCCCCCTACAGAGCCTTTTTTTCCCCATTGTGCTCTCTCTTCCTCTCTTTCTTTCTCTTCATCATGATAACAACAACAGAGTTGAAACACTCACTTTGAATATCAAATTGGTTGTGTGTGTGTGTGTGTGTGTGTGTGTGGGCAGGGGAGTTTGGGGCAACTGCTGACATTTTGTTTGTTCTCTACCTTTTTGGGTGTGTGTTCACCAGTTGTAAGTGTATCGCTGTGTGCATGTGATTTTGTGTGTGTATGTCAACGCATCACTGAATTTGCATTTGAATTTGTTTGGTTGTATATGTTTATGAAGGTGTTTATGTTTATGAATATATATAGTTTGTGGGGCCACTAAGGCTCATGGTAGTTACAGCGATGTTACCTTACTGTGTTGGGGTCACTGCTGCGCACACACGTGCGGATGTATTTGTGTGTGGGTGGTTTTGTGGTACCAGATTCAGGGATGGAAGATCTGTCTCCCTGACTCGCATATAAACTCTCTGGGCTCCTTATAGGCTCCATGAACACGCATATTGTGCTCACTAACACAGGGATTTGCACATATTCTCTCACCTAATCACACAACATGACAGCTTTCAGTACATAAGTAAACGTAGCATGTATTTACAGTACATATAGCATTGTATCAATATTCTCTTTTAGCAACTTGGCGCAGCTAGTACTGTATCTATGCAGAAGTGGCATAGTGCAAGAATGCAGCACAGTCTAAGATAAAGCAACGCAGTGTAATGTAACAACATAATCGTATGACTGCCAGGTAGCAGGTGACTGGGTCTATTGGTATGCAGGAGCAGGAAAGCAGCTAAAGCAGAGGGCAGGTGGAGAATGGTACAGTAGATGCTAGAAATTCATGGCACACGGATTTAAGACATAAAGTGGACAAAGAAAAGGCTATGGCTATGATTTAGTTCAATTTAATTCCAAAAGGAGTACCACAATTGTGCTGTTCAAATTAAACTGCACTGCTTTACCAAACCAGGAAATGTACAAACAGGTCCTGGTATTTCAAAGTAGTGAGTAGTAACTTCTTGCTTTGCACTAGCACAAAAAGGGTAGGATAGAGGTCTAAAATGTGATGTTAATAAGTGGTGCATTTGGATTGATGTTAAAAAATTAACCACTCATTGCGGTCGACCTTTTCAAGTTGTGATAGTAATGTGGTGTGTGGGTGTGTGTTTAGTTTGCACAGGGTGAGTACAACTCCAGTGGGTTTGACCTGAATGTGATGCCAGTTTGGAGCAATAACATCACCGGTAATGGAGTAGTGGTCAGCATCATCGATGATGGTGAGTTTAACCTTCACTACAACAAACATCTCACACAGGTACATGCTGAATATTAAATAGACCGATTAGACAGATGTGCCAAAATAAAAGTGTTCTGGCAAAGTGTGGAATATTTCCAGATTATTGACTAAATTAACTCCTTTAAGAGTTAATTTGAGTTAGCTTTGCTGGAAGATGCAGTGTGGGGGATTGAAACATTTCGAGTTTGTAGTTAAAAAGCTGAACTCTGGCCCTCAATAGAGAGGTGCATGATTTATGTTAGTCTCCACCACCACCTCCACTGTCATCTTCATCTGAGTCACGCCACAATGAGAATTCATTTCTCTCTGATTGCTGGGATATCTGGCAACAAGGGAAATGAGAGAGCGGCATCTTATGGGCTCATTCATCAAGAACTAATTGAAGCCTCACTAGTCTCAAGTGCTGATAGAGCTGGAGTAGTGTGGAGTGTTGGAGTGTGCTGTTTGTGTGCGGTAAAGTGTTCGTGTGACACTTTTCTTTTTGCTCCAGAGCGCCTCAGATTCTGCAGCATGTGTGTAAAAATGGACTGTAGGAGCATCACTGCTCTTAGAAATGGTATTTTTGCGTGTGTCTGTGTGTCTTTTGTCCACCTGTACCATGCATGTGTATTGGCTCGCTGTGTGTCAGTTCTTACTTCATTGTCTCTTTTTGCTGCTGTTATGATGAGCTGCTTTGGACAGAAGGCCTCCTCTCTGTTCTGCATCCCTGTGCATACGGACAGAGCCT